>PVLD010000790.1:0-184296 GCA_004027595.1 Dinomys branickii
CTGATTTATTTCACTTATGAGTATGGACTCCAGTTTTGACCACTTGCCTACAAAGTTCTCAAAACTGTCTTTCTTTATAGCTGAATAATATTCCATTATATAGAAATGCCACAATTTTTTAATCCAGTCTTCTGTGGATGGGCACTTGGGTTGCTTCCACATTTTAGCTATTACAAATTGCGCTGCTATAAACATGGGTGCACATATATCAGAGTGATATGATGTTTTCAGATCTTCTGGGAAAATACCCAGAAGAGGAGTAGCTGGTTTGAATGGAACCTCTAGACCTAGTTTGCTGAGAAATCTCCAAACGGCTCTCCACAGTGTATACTGCATGTTGTTGTCTTCAAATTAATTGTTCAGATTACCAAATAAAAGCATGCAAAATTGGTCCAAAAAAATTTAAGTATTAACTGTTCCTTTCAATAAACCAACAGATATCAGCAGTACAGTTATCCCAGCTATCCTTCTATATACATACATATTTTTCCCCCTTATTTTTTTCCTATTAGTGATAGCTGAAAACATGTGGGATCCTTTCTCTACAACACAAACTTCAAGAATGGTTGGAATTACACTAAAGTTAATAAATGGATATCCATCAGTAATGAATGCAGAAAATAAAAACACACAGGTAATTTAATTACTATCTTTGGGGGTTTTCCCCTTTTGAAAATTAATGATTATTCTAAGCTAGTGAGAAATCTGATTCTTACCCTTAGGTAGTCTGGGCCTTTAAAACCTGAAATGTGCAAACTTGGAGATCAGGGTTTCCAGTCTCACAGACCCTAATGGAGGGTAGGCGGTGATTAGTCTAGGTCACCACTGGCTTCTTCTGTTAGCCTCGTGCTCCCACTCCCACTCCCAGTCTGAGTGATCAGATGTTCTCTTCAGGAAGAAAGAAAAATGTGGAAGTACTAAAATGGTTACCAATTCATTATTTAACTGTTCAGATACTTAAAAAGTATATAAAATAACTAGGTGTTGGTTTATAACTAACTTCCAAACCTAAAATTGCTGCTGCCCCTCAGTGGGTATTCATATGAGCTAAATGTGGAAAAGGTGCTCTTTATCATTGCTGAATTTTACTGACCTCATTTTGAGAAAGAAATTATGTGTTTGATCTTAAATTTATATATAGTAGACTAGGGGACCAAAAGATTTCTAGGTGGCTTTACTGCCTGGTAGTCATCAAGGGGTCTTGTACTTAATAAGTTCATGACCATCAGTGAGGAAAATTTTAAAAAATTGCAAAATGGTTCACTCAAAATTCATCACTCAATGATCTGGTTTGGGATATGGTTTATTTTTGTTATAGTCCTTATTAAAATGTCATTACCTTCAACTCTGTAGGTATACCTAAAGGCACTTTTGTTGAGAATGAGAAGAACTTTAGATGATGATGTGTTCATGCCTTTATATCCCAAAAAGTAAGTAACTCTTAAGTACATTAAACGTAACATAATGTTCTTCATTCTCTTTCAGAGGAGACTTCTCAAATTCTATAGAACTGAAGAAAACTTGAAATAGAAACATTACCTATGGAATTTAAACTAGTATGTTAGAGCCTAACTTCTCAGGGCAAGTTGTTCCCTTAAAGAAGAGTAAAGCCATTAATGCTGTTTGCTCTTCCTCGGTATCTCAAAATTGCATTGGGTTGTACACATGCAGTCTTCCAGAATGTAACTGGGCAGTCATCTAATTTCTTTGTGGACCTATTTTCCTTCTAGAAATGTTTTCTTCTGGTACTGTATTTAATCATGGTGTGTTTCTCTCTCTTTCCTTTTTTTTTAGTGTCTTAGAAAATAAGAATTCTGGCCCTTACTTGTTTTTTCAACGACAGTTTTGGTCTTCAGTTAAGGTATGTGTCCTTACACTGTATAAAAGACTTGAGATTTTATTTGATTCCATATAGTTTGAAAAGTATTTTGATTTTAGAGTGACTCTTGGTTTAACCTATTTATATACACAAAAGCTCAATTTTACAAACCATTGTTTTCCCAAAAGTTTATTCAGGTTGTATAGTTCTGTAACAGAATTCTATGTGAATTCTGAGTTTCTGGGTGTTTTATAATTTTTTTTCTCTTGGGTAAAAAACAACCAGGCAAAGTTCTTTTCTAGAACGGCTATTCTTACCAGCAGGGCATAAGTTTCCTTTGTGCCATCAGTGTTTGTTGAAAAGATGTTCCTGTCTCTGTTACTTTTGAAAATTGGTTGATCATACATGTGTTGGTCATGGAAGGGTTTTTTTTCAGGGAAGGAATATGAACAAATTGGCCTTGCAGAGCTAATGATTGAAGCTGGTAAGATTAATAATAATGAAAAGGACAGCTAGCATTTATTGCTTATTTACTGTGGGCCAAGCACTGTGTTAATCCCTTTACAGAGATTTTTTTGTTGGATTCTCAAAACAGCTCTATAAGGTAAACACTATTCTCACTTTGTGGACAGGACAGTGAGGCACAGATCAACCTATCCAGGGTCCTTTCCTTCATAGCAGTAGAGATAGGAATGTAGCTCAAGCTAGTCTGCCTCTCGAACAGCTCTTCTCAACAGAGTTGTATGAGAGAATTAATACCTGATGCCTAAGGCCTGAAGTTTGTATAATTCTGTTCTTTCCAGTGCACCTAGAATGGCACCAGCTTGCTGTGCATTGTCCTTAGGCAGAATTGAGCACTCCTGAACTCATTTCTGAAGGTTTCTTTGGCTGAACTCTGTCTGAGAAAGGCTACTCCAGAGCTTATGTTCATAATCCTGGAGTAACTGTGGGGTGCTGGAAAAGATGAAAGTGGCTTGGATGGGGGGGGTTGGATTTGATGGTGGGAACTAATGAAATGGGTACATGGCATGGAGGTGACATCACATAACTTGAGGGAGAGGCCAGGAATGACATTCAGGCTTTTGGCCTGAGGAATTGGCTGAATGTTACTACTTATTGGTTGGAAAGTAACTGAGAAACTAGAAATTTTTATGCTAGATGGGCTAGGGTTTCTATTTTATGATACTAGCTTTCATTTTCTATGTATGATAATAGCTTTCCTTTTATATGCGTTGAACTGGACTAGTTTGAAACCTCCATGGGATATAACTCAGTCCACATGTACAAGAGTTGTAGCTAGGCAGTCTTAACAGTGAGAAAAAGAATCTCCTACCTTTCTCAGGGTCCATGGGATTGCCATCTGTATAATTTCTAGCAGAGGACACTTATGTAAGAATGAATATTGCTGAAAAATATTGTCTTCAGTCATGGAAATGTTCTGCATGTGCACAGCCAGTGTGGTAACCACTAGCTACATGATTTAACCTAATTGGAATTTGACATTCAAATCTTCTGTCATTCTAGGAAACACCTGGTGCTTTGAAAGTTCTTCTTAATACTTCGGCAAGGCATTGTTCACTGTATTTGATATGGTCTTTTACTTGGTAACAAATGGTCTTTTACTTAACTGCTTTACATTGTTTTTTTTTTCTTCCTAGCTGTTAGGAAACTTTCTTCAGTGGTATGGTATTTTCTCAAATAAAACTCTGCAGGAATTATCAATAGATGGTTTACTAAATAGATACATTCTCATGGCTTTTCAAAATTCAGAGTATGGAGATGACAGCATCAAAAAAGCCCAAAATGTGAGTTGAACAGCATAGATTACAGTTTTCTTTTTTCTTCTTTTTGGTACTGGGAATCAAGTATATAAGTTAAAATAAATTGTCTTCAAAGGATGTGAGATTTTTATGAAATCTCCTTTGATTATTAGATTTTGTCTAAGGTAGACAGTTTACCTATCCAGATTATTCCAAATCCCCATATCATTTTTAATATAAATCATGAATATATGTGTGTCTGTCTGTCCCTGTCCTTGTTTATCTGCATCTGTGTTTTTGTAGGTGTTAGTAAAATTTTAAATTTTGATACAGTTTTCTCACTGTTGAATGTGTGCTTTGAGTGTTACAAAATAACTGCTTTTCTCTTTCATTTGAGAATAATTTTAATTATCTTACTTTCCATATGTAACCCATGTTTTCCATCAGTTACTCAATTTGTGTATTTTTCCTCCACACAGAGAAGGAAACTAACAATACATTAGGAAACTAACAATACATTTCCGTTACCAAATCCTTAGGAACTCTTCCCAGCATGCATCTTGTCATTTTACGTCAGTAAAATTCTCCCCTAGCAAAAGAAATGCCTGAATTATGTGCTGCATTTAATTGTTATGGCTCTTTAGTCTCCTTTAATCTGAAGAGTTCTTCTGTCTTTCCTTGGTGTTTATAATCTTCACACTTTTGAAGACGATAGGCTGGTTATTTTGTCTTTCAATTTTAATTTGTCTGATATTCTTTAATGATTAGATTCAGGTTCTGCATCTTTGATAGAAGTTTTCCCAGATTTCGTAAGTGGAAATCCCTTAAGGTTGACTAGTGTAACCTTGTAACAAATCTAGTTAGGACATCCTGGAAGACTAGAAAAGAAGAATAATTTGTTATTAATTTTATACCCTAATTTACTTAGATCCTGGACAAATTAACTGGTTGTTGTGAAAATATAGATATGTTGGTATAGTTAATGTAAGAAGTCAGGTTGAAAAAATATCCCTTCAGAGTAATTAATTACAATAGTCTAATAGCACATCTTCTAATTAAATACATTATATTATCTAGAGCTAGCTTATAGATATTTTTATTTATTCTAACTATTTTATTTTGCATCTTTCTTCCATTTAGGTAATTAATTGTTTCCCCAAACAGTGGTTCATGAATCTGAAAGGAGAAAGAACTATTACTCAGTTAGAAAACTTTTGCCGATACCTTGTACACTTAGCAGATACAATTTACAGGAATAGTATTGGATGCTCTGATGTGGAAAAAAGAAATGCAAGGTAATTTTTTTGGACTTACTGATGTGGTAGTCTAGAATTTCTTTAGTTAATTGTCAGATTTAGTATTACTAGAATTTTGTTTTGATTTGTGACAAGGTCTTGCTGTGTAGTTGAGACTGGCCTGGAACTCACTGTAAAGCCCTGGCTGGCCTCAAACTTGTGGCAGTCCTTCTGCATCAGTCTCCTGAGTGCTGGTGTTAAAAATATGTACCATGCCTGGCTTAGAATATTTTAAGTTGAGTCATTTTAAACAATCTGTGTTGTGAAACTACCAAAAGTAGACATCATTTATTTTTCCAGTTTTTCCTCCTTTTTCAATGTTATGGTTATAAAAGTTATTAGAAAAAAGATTTCTGATAAGGACCAGCACTGAGATCACTAAATGAACCATTATTTTCTGTGTCTGTTCATTGAAGAATCGGGAAGATTGTAGGTGCTTAAAGAAATGATTATGAAGCTCGGTCCTGTTTCATTATCTAGATGTAAACCCTGGAAAAGATGGTCATTAAAACCCAGTGTATATTGAAAGTGATATCTCAGGAGTTCTTCATGCTGCACCTTGTGTTTTTCTTTATTCATGTCTGTCTTGTTACTTTTCTCTTGTTGCTGGGACAAAATACTTCACACCCAAAATTAAGAAAGGAAAGGTTTGTTTAGCTCACAGTTTGTGGAGGTTTCGGTTCATACTTGGCTGGCTGCAAGGCAGAGTGGCACATGGCAGAGGACAACAGTTCAAGGCAGCAGAAAACAGCAAAAGCTGCAAGAGCAAAAAGGGATAGTAACATACTATAGAAATTATCCCTGAAAGTATATATATATAGATGGGTGGTATAATTGTACTACTGGTGTGTGGTAGTTTGTTGGGAACAGTTAATGTTTAAAAGTTTTCGTTTTTTTTTTTCCTACTATTTTGACCAATCTGCATGCTTGTATCTGGTTATCTGAGCAACTTATGTGACAACAACAATTTGCAGTATAACAACCAATGGTGAATTCCTATAATCCTGTCTAGTGCCACTATGTATTGCCTCTAATGTTCTTTTAAATTATTGTTTTCTTGTTCTCTTTCATGATTTGATCAATCTTCTGTTCTTACATCTGGTAACCTGAGCAACTTTGTTATAGATAACAATATGTAATCTAACAGCTACTGTTAATCCCTATCATTTGGTTTGAAACCCTGTATCGTTTCTAATGTCCTTGCTTTGTGTTGTTTGTATTCTGCTTTTGTTCTTTTTAGTTTTGTACTATTTTCTTTAAAATTAAAAAAAAAAAAAAAGAGCGAAAAGGGAGGAGTAGCAAGCAGCCTCTCCCCCGTCCTTCCGTTGTGTGCAAACTACCCTCCCCTGGGCGAGTGCAGCACTCAAACCCGTAATGCCAGCACTGGACCATGGATCAGTAATCATAAACTCTGGAAGCCGCCCCATGACTGCAAGAGGCTCTGGGGAGACATCCAGACACAAATCATGACAATACCATAGATGAAGCTCATCACTCAGGAGTTTGGGGAAACTTACACGTAATTTTTATGAAGAGTTGCTATGTAAGGTTAGAAATTTTGACATTATGATCCTTCCCTAAAAGATACTTGAGGCTTAGTATTGTAATTTTGTAGAGGTGAGACAATAACATCATGCCATGTGCTGTTTCTCATGAGTGATTCAGACTGAATGTTGGGAACAGTCATTTTTTGAGTGTGCTTCCTAGGTCAGTAGCATCAAACCTGCCTGAGAGACTGTAAGGCAAGCAGAGCCCAAGGTGGAACTCTGGGGTGGCCTGGGTGGTTTAAGTTTTAGTGACCCTCTGGGTAATTCTCATATTGCTAAAAATGTAAGGGTTACTTCATAAGATAAAGTGACATCTAACTGAAATGATAAGGAAAGCAAGTTAGGCTTTACTGTGAATTGTAGAGGGATGGAAATTAGGCAGGATCTTCATAGTGGTGATGACAGTAGATTTTGAATCCCAGGCAGGCCTCTGGTTTAGGAAAGAATGGGAGATGGGTTTGTGGAGGAGCTTAGAGATGGAGTGCTTTCTTTTTTGTCCTAGCTGTAGCTGGAAATCCTAGACCTGATGAATATTTTGTTTGTAATACTAATATCCTTAGCTAGGCATGGTGGTGGATCTCTGTAATCCCAGCTCCTCAGGAGGCTAAGGCAGGGGGATTACAAATTTGAGGCCAGCCTGGGCAATTTAGCAAGATTCTGTTTCAAAATAAAAAATAATAAAAAGGACTAGAGGTACATCTGCAGTGCCCGTAGGTTAATGCTTAGTGCCTCGGGGGGGGGGGGTCGTTTGTCTTTGCTAGCCACTTAAACATATACAAATTTTATTTTATATGGATAAGAATCAAAAAAAGTTAGTTCATTGTAGCTTGCATATCTTTATTTTCCATATTTAAAAGTATAAACTTTGGAAAATTGATTATAGTGTATAAAATGGCCATAAAGATTAAAATTTCCCTTAAAGGTACTAATGAAATGATGGTACATTTTCTTCTTTTTTCCTTTTAGGGAAAATATAAAACAGATAGTGAAACTTCTTGCGAGTGTTCGAGCTTTGGATCATGCTATGTCTGTTGCAAGTGATCACAATGTGAAAGAATTTAAGTCTTTGATTGAAGGAAAATAGATACATGAGACTGAAAGCCTGTTTGCTTTAATACCATTCCCAGTGTATAAATTTGTATATATGTAAAGTTTCTTAAATTGTAAAATAGTGATTGTTTTAATACAAAAAAAACCCCACCCATATTCAATTCTGTGTCCTTACATGCAATTTCTTCAGAATGAAAGGAATTGAGATTATTTCTAGGAGTCTATGAATGTTTTCCTTACTGCCTGTCATACTTTGTTTACAGAAGTATTTTGTATGATCGTTCAGATTAACTCTTAGTTAACTGTCCTCTAAACGCTGTGTGCAGTGTAAATTGTGTAATTATGCCTATATATATTTATACCACCATGGACTTTCACACTGGAGATTTGTGGTGTTTTTCTACAGAGGAAGCCTTTCAACAACAGAAAATTATCCAGTAGCAAATTTTCTTAGGGAAACTACTGTTGCAGCAAAAGGGCTGGCAAGTGACTGAATAAATGTTCATCCGCCTTTGGTTAGCGTTGCTATCGCTGTAGCGGTGCTGCCTTAAAATGGAGAGCTGAGGTATGGACTTGGTCTTTGAATGAATGTTGAACTTAATTCCTTGAATCAGCATTACAGGCAACTTTGGGTCTAGTGGAAATCTATCATATATGCAATATACTCTCAGATCGAACATAGAAATTTAACTGTTGAAAATAATAAGCCCACAACCTAAATGCATGGTTTAGGCTGACTATCCTGTCTCATTCATGACTTTACTACTGCCCAGCTTATAGATACATGCGTTTGAATTTTAGTAGTCTATAATTCTATTTAAAAATCCCACATATGTGAGTTATATATGCAATAAAGAATACGCCTTGCTGATTAGCCACACCCAGGCAATTTAATATTCATGGTCTTCTATAATGTTTGTACCACATTGTAAATATTCAGAGAACTTGTTTTAAAGTTTATGCTTTCTGATTCTGTGATTTTCAAAAGAACTTTTTGGAAATTAAGGACTATTGTTTGATAACTGTATATGTAATTAAGCTTTAGCCAAGCATTAAATTAATTTTTAAATATATCCTTTGTTGTATTTTGCATTTCAAATGATTTAATATAGTGAGCCTATTGACAAGTCCATGTGCACCCTTCATCAAGACAAATTATACATAGAACAGTGTTATGCACTCTCCTTGCTCTGTCAGTTTTATCTTTATTGCAGGAACATTGCTTATTCCTACATAGTCATTATGGATTATTTTTTTTGTTAAATCTTAATGGTTCTTTAAATGAAATTACAGTCAGGACATTAATTCTCAACTTCTCAATAAACATCCCTATGTATTTGAGTCTTAAACTATGTGTTTCCAAACCCATTAGATGGTTACTCTCCCTTTATTTTTAAGAACTCTTAAAGTAAACTCAGATTTTATTTTGTGAAATCCTTTAGGCTACTTAGGTTTCAGAAATGGGTTTGAACACTGCATAAGGACTTTGATTCAGTTGAATTTAGCATAGAACTGTGCATGCAACATAAGTGGTTCTTCATATCTCAACCCGCATATATTCATTTATTTCATTTGAAGGGAATTCTCGTTTGTTACAACAAATTAAACAAGTTAGGTGGGTGATTTAAAACAATGCATTTATGTACTCATGGTCTGAAGTTATAAATCAAATGTTAGTGGGACCATGTAAAGGCCCTAGGCTCAGACCCTTCCTCACCTCTTCCAGCTTCTGGTGGCTGCTGGTACTCCTCAGTGTGCTTACACTGCTGCAGTGTCTCCATCCGTCTTCACACGACATTCTTCTCTGAGTGTGTCTGATGTCCACCTGCCCACTCGCCTTCCTCCTTCCCTCCCTTATTCCTTCCCCTCTTCTTTCAACATGCTCTTGCTATGTAGTTCAGGCTGACCTCAGTTGAAGTAGGCTTTCCTAGGAGAAAAAATGAGTAACTACAGCCTAGCTGGTTATTTTAACATTAATTTTGAAGCAGCTGTGAGCAACCACAACAAAGAGTGCTAAGTGAGACATTTCCAATTATGAGAACTAAATCGGAGTGCCTTGGTTTGGGTGTGGATTCTTTTCTGATGTTATTTGTGTCCAGAAACCAGGGTGGGTCGTCCTGCTTCTCTAAAATGGGTGCAGGAGTGTTCAGCCACATGACAAGGCCTGAAGGGGAAATAATTTTGTGCAGCACACACACCAAATTTAAATTCTGCTTTTGCTGGCAAAATAAAGAGGAAGAGGTAGAGAAAAACCCAAGGCAAGAGAGAAGTTTCTTAATGCAGGGATTTTCAGCTTTCAATTCCTTTCCTCTCTGTTGGATTCAGGTTTATTCTTTTGTAAGTTATGTTAAATGGAGACAGAACTACAGCTCCATGGAACACACAAGCAGTAATCAGACATGACTTGAGAAAATGAGGACGAGATGAGAGGGTTTGATGTCACTAGATTCCACTGTTGGTAGAAACTTCGTCATTCAGTCACAGCCATGTTTTGTTTAATTCAGCCTTGAGCACCTGGTTGGTGACTTTCCACTGTCTATTTTATATAAGCTAAGCACCATTTTCTAAAGTACTCTGGGAGCTCCAGAACACACGGGAACGTAAAGGACAGAATGGTTTCGAAGCAGACCAGAACATTTTCTTCCTGATTATCTACCCTGGAGGTTGGAATAAATAATTCGGCGCTGCGCTGTCCGACACCATGGACAGCTCTCCAAGCGCGCCGGTGGACCCGAAGGGCGGACGATTGTCGCTCTTCAGGCGACGCCCGGCTGCGCTCGTCTGGCCAGGGAGGGGCAGGAGGTGGTCCTGATGCCAGGTGCGGGCACGTGCCAACCACCAGCCCCCCAAGTTCTCCGAAGTCCCTCCGGGTGCCCACGGGGAGGGCTGGTGTGCTCGGAAGAGCCGCGCACGAGAGAGCGGGAGGTCAGATCTTCCCTCTCCTGGCATCTCGGGAGGAGCCCACAGCCGCGGGGTGGAGGGCGACTGAGGAGCAAGGTCGCTGAGGGTGCCGCGGGGCGATGGAGGGGTCCGGCTCGCTGGCGCAGGGTGTGGGCGGGGCTCCGCGAACACCCCGCCCCTTCTCTCGTGAAGGGCGGCCCTTCCGCCCCCGGCCGCGGCGCAATGCGGAAGAGATGGGCCTGTTGGAGCGGAAGTGACGCTTCCGGGGGTTGTGGCGGCGGCACGGCGGCGGGAGAAGGAGGAGGAGCCGGAGGAAGAGGTGAGCAAGCGGCGGGGGCGGGGAGCGGCCGGGGCCAGACCCACCGGCAGTGGCAGCTGGGCGGGCGAGCGGACGCTTCCTGGAGCAGTGTCCACAGCCGCAGCCCCCGCGGGAGCGGTGAGAGGCGGCCGTGAGGATTCGGGGTGCGAGAGGGCGGGCGGGCGAGTCTGTCAGGAGAGCGCGGCCAGTGCGAGGCGCCCTCTCGGGCGGGGGGCTGTGGTGACAGCGGCTGTCAGTCGCCCAGCGGGAAAGAAACCGAGTCAGTGTGAGCTCCGGGGCATTGCTTGTGGCGCGTAATGGAGGCGTCGGGTTGCCTCGCGCCTGTTCCCCTAGGAAGGAGTCCCTTTCTCAGGCAGCACATTGCCCGGGACCCCCGGAACCCCGACCGGGTCCGCGCCCCGACTGGTGACTTTTCCCGATGGCCATTCGCAGTTTGGCAGTTCCACTTGTCACCTCTCAGCGGGCGTTAACCTGTGCCGCCTTCCTTGCCCTGCCCTGCCCAGCGTGTCGCCCTGGGAGAGCCTGCAGCGTCGGATAATCCTCTCCCTCCGGCCCCCTAAGGAGCTTTGAACCCGCCTCGTTAACCTTTCCTCCACCCACCCCCTCCAGAGGACTGCCTTGAAGTTTCCTAGTCGGTTCCCTTCCCACATAATGACAAATCTTGAAGGAAGCTGATAAACAACCCCAAACCAAAATACGCTCAAAATTTTTCTTTTGGTAAACATAAATTAAATGGGAAACTCATGTTAAACCGTTCTTGGACTAACAGAGGCTAAAAGGGTGTCTTGCGTTGCCACGAGAATTGTCAGCTTTTCCTTTTTTGCATTTTGGTAAAATTTGGTGACGACTTATCTTGTAAAATAAATCGTTCACCCCTGAGCTTCCTTTTTTTTTTTTTTCATACCCCCACCCCCACCGCAGTGAAAACCTGGCAGGGAGGGACTTGTGCGTGTTGCAGTCCTTGCAGCAGAAGGAAACCTCGGCTTCATTTGCTTTGCTTTGCTTGGTCACAGGGCTGCCTCTGAAGAAAGGAGAATGGCGTTCAGCAAAGGATTTCGGATCTATCACAAATTGGATCCCCCACCTTTCAGCCTCATAGTGGAAACTAGGCAGAAGGAAGAATGTCTCATGTTTGAGTCCGGGGCCGTGGCCGTGCTGTGTAAGTCACCCTTTGTATCCCAGATGCTTACAGTCTGTTTTTATTTGAAATTCTCAAATTCAACAGTGTTTTTTTTTTCTTTAAAGACTAACAGCCTTCTCACTGTATTGCCTCTAGAAGATTATGCTCCTATTTTCTTTAATCAGACTTTATTTTCCCGTAAACTTTCTTAGCAGGTGTTTGGAGAGGTGCAGGTCTTGGTTACAGGATTTTGTTTCGTTGGGCTCTTGCCATTGCTAAAAGAATGTCTTTTCAAACCTTGTTGCGGTTTATGTCATATCACATAAATGCATAAAATGGCTTACTTGACATTTTTATTATAATTAACAATTTCTTGTAGATCAGTTAGAACAGTAGCTAATACTGTTGGAGTCTTACATTAAATAAACCTTTATATCCTTTATATTTTCTTTTCTTTCCTTCCTTCCTTCTTTTTTCTTTTTATTTAATTCTGTTTATTATTATTTGTGTGTATATGTGTGTGGGTGGGGGGTGGGGTGCTGAGGAGCCAATCCAGGATCTCTCATAGGCCATGCAGGTGCTCCAGACACTGAGCTACTACTTCCCTAGCCCAGGCTCTTACATTTTCATTAAGAGACTTGTCAGTAGCTTCTAGAATTTCATGAGATACATGATTTTTTTTATATTATTTAAAAATTATTTTTGTGGTCTGTTTTCAAGAAAAGGACTACCTTTTGCACCACAAGGCAAATAGGTTACTACGGTTTGCGTTATTTTGTGAAGGTTCTTTATTCATTTTAGTTACTGCCCATATTTATCTAAGTTCAAAACAGTGTTTGAAAGGCATGCTTACAAATATAAGTCCTTAAATTTTTTATTATTAAACTTGCTGTGCTCTTAATAAGTGAAGAACGTAAGACCCTCATCTTTGCATGTAGAATATTAATGTTGGTTAAAGTGTTAGCCTTACCAAAATATAATTTTATCCTGATGGGGAAAAGGTAGTAGAATAATAAAAATCCTTAAGCAATGAACAGCATACAAGAAAAATATAGATTTTTGGTATATACTGTAATCTGGTTTCAATGAAAGAGGAGGGTCTATATGTGTTCTAAGATGGTTACTCAGTTATTACTTAGCTACAAAGTATTATCTATTATTTTTAGGATTATTGCTCTATGATGAGGAAACCTACAAGTAATCATACTTTCAAAACTTCTAGCAGTTATCTTTTATGCCAAATGATATTTTTAAAAGGGAGTTGTAAAAGCCAGGTGTGGTGATGCATGCCTGTAATGCCAGCATTTGGGAGGCAGACGCAGGAGGACTGTTGCGAGTTTGAGGCCAGCCTAACTGCATAGTAATACCCTGTCTCAAAAAGACCAAAAAAAGTGGGGAGGTGTCTAAAACATCCTTTTTGGCATTAATACTCAATTTGAGGAAGAACAATATCAACTCATGTTGACAATATTTACTCATAACATTAGCTCATCTTAACTATTGAGTGATTGATTTCATTTTTCCTGTGCTAGAAATTGAATCCAGTACCTCACGCGTGCTAGGCAAATACTCTGCCACTGAGCCACATCCCAGCTTTTTTTTGTTTTTTGCTTTTGAGCCAGGGTCTTGCTGTATAGTTCAGGCTGCCCCTGAACTAACCATATAGCCCAGGCTGGCCTCAAACTTGTGGCAATCCTCCTGCCTCAGACTCCCAAGTGCTGGGATTACAGGTATGCACCACCAAGCCTGACTCCCAGCTTTTTAACTATGAATGTATTTATTTTCATTAGATTTAGGCTATGTAATTGTCTCAGGATAAAAAGTTTGAATTTTGCCTCTCTGTAAAGCTATCATAAAATGGATCTTTAATCTCTTGAATAAGTTCTTTCTTACTATAAATTTTACAGTAATATTTAAAGTATATTTTAAAATTTAAATTTAGTTTTCAACATACATGAGAACATAAAAGTTATATACATATATATGTATTTATGGAGTACCATGTGATTGATATTTTGATACATGTATATATATTGTGTAATGTTTAAATCAAGTTAAATGTATCTTCTCAAACATTACCATTGTATGCAAAATATGCAAAATCCTTTCAACTTTTTGCAACAGTGTTTTGTTTTTTTGTTTTTTTTTTTTGCGGTACTGGGGATCGAACTCAGGACCCTGCGCTTGCTAGGCAAGCGCTTATTCCACTGAGCTATATCCCTAGCCCTCCTTTCAACTTTTTGACATATATAGAGCGTTATCTATAGGCAGACTATTTTTCAATAGGAAAATACTAATATTTAAGAGCTAGTGATACTTTTTTATAAATCATTTGATTAAAATATTAATTTGGCATTTAGTTTGAGTGATACTAAGGAATATATTGTACTGTACAATTTTTCTTTAAACCTTCACATGTATTCAGAGAACTGTGCTTGAAAAAACTTCACATGTTCTCTGAGTTTCAGTGCATCATGCATATGAATCTCCCAGAAGAACCTTCTAAAATAATTTTTGATACTAAACCAAAGTGTAATCTGGCTTTTCAGTAAGATTGACTTCAAATTCCTCAGCCTGTCAATCAAGGCCTTCCCTAATGGCCTTCCTTGTTTGGTCCAATTGACCTTTTTTTTTTTTTTTTTTGTCTTTTTGAGACAGTGTCTTACTGTGCAGTTCAGGCTGACCGTGAGTTCACTTTGTAGCCCAGGCTCGTCTCAAACTTGCAACAATCCTCCCAAGTGCTGGGATTATAGGTGTGTCCCGCCACACATGGCTGCAGCTGGTCCAATCAATTGATCTTACAAGATGAACACTTTTTATATAGTTTTTTTTTTTTATTTGTGTGTTTCGGTTTTTGAGACAGCATCTTGCTATGTAGTACAGCCTGGCCTTCAACTTACTATGTAGCCCAGACTGGCCTCTTGATTTACCTCTCTCAGCCTCCTGAATACTAGGATTTCAGGTGTGCACCTGTATTTTTCTTAAAAATAAATGGTGAAAGCGACTCTTAAGAAGACTTGATCTTCATGTACCAAAAGTATATAATTTCAGCAGTTTGTAGTTGTCTAGGTTGAAGGAGAAATTTCTAAATTAAGCATTTTAGTCAACACACAGTGTTGACAATTATCATCTATTTTTCTTATGACAGAAGTGACATGAGATACCAAACAGGAAAACTTATCTTTCATTTTATTAGCACATAGGAAGTTACAGGTTGCAAATGAAAATAGTTTCAGATTATGTATCTCTTTAGGCACTAAATGTCCACTAACTCTGACTTAGAACTGCCTTTAGAGTCCTGCTGATAGGATTTCCTGCTCCAGTCTATCCTTATGCTATAACTTAATCAGTGCACCAGTGGCTTTCAACCCTGGCTCTACTGTAATCTCTTGGGGAGTCTCCACAAATACTGGTGTCTGGGCACCAGACACCACCCTCTCACACTGATTCTGATATAATTAGATTGGGATGATAATTTCTGAGCAAAGTTTATATATACCTTGATAGATTAGGGGATTACCTTTTTGGCTTGCAGATTTTATTCAGAGTAACCATATTTCCAGGATGTTATATCATCATTGCCCATGATGGGACTAGTAAATAATTGTTTTGAAACCTTTAGGCTGAACCAAGTATTAGTAATCCCATAGTGCTATTGGTATATTGTTTTCATATCACAGGGTATAGTGTTCCTGTTTCTATGTCTGGATACTAAGCTCCTTGAGGAGAAAGCCTGTGTCTTAGTAATGTTGCATGGGACTGGTTACTTAACTGTATCTCTACAGCTTAGTACAGCTTTGTACTCATTAGTTATTAAATGAACAACCTTAGGGAGAACAACTAACTTAAATTAGATTACAAAGTTGACAAATTTGCAGGTACTACATATTTATAAACAGTATTTTTTTTTAATTTTTGCTATCCTGAGGATTAAATAGATTGCTTTTTTCATATTATGAAATATGAGTCAGAATACTAATAAGACTGTTTTCTAGGGATCTTCACAGAATGTAAAACAGCTTCAGTTTAGTTTCTATGAAACTGCATGATGTAAAGGAGTGAAAATAATGAAAAATAGCTTTTTTCAGTAAGAATAGTGAAAAGATACCTTTTTGTGGAAGTTTACTCTGCCAGTTATAAGATTAAGCCAGAGGTTTCTAAACTTTCCCTTTTCATGGTGACCTTAGTGTCCCATTAAGTTTTCATAGCACCTTTAGGGCATAAGCAATATCTAATAATTCTGTTTATTAAATAGTTCTAGATGACAAAACAATACTTAAGTCTCAACAATTAGTAATGAAGGAAAATAATGCCACAAAATGAAAATGACTATTTCCCTCATAAATAACAACAGTTATTTACTAATGGGATGTGTGTGCCTGTTGAATACTGAATAGCTTTTCAATCAATAGAACACTGCCACCCTATGTTCCTGTTCCACTTTGATTTTCAGTGATATTTTCTGTTTATCATAGCTACCAAAAACCTAGCTTCACAAAGGTCATCCAAAGATGTATTGTAGTCTAATGTTGAAACTCTGAATTACTCCAGGCTAATAGAAGCTGTCCAACATAGGTTGAGAATCTAGAATCTGTTTCTTTTAAAATATGTTGCAGCTCCTGTAGGAGTTTGCTGCAGTAACTGGGGCATCTCAGCATACAGTGTGGCATTTGACATAGTTTTCTCACTCAGTTCTATGGGTTACTCTTTTATCTGTGTTTTACAGATGTAGAAATAGGATTGGAAAGATTAAGTAAAAGCTCCACAGCAGAGTGCTTCAGTTTTTCCCACTGTAATTGTTGTTTGTGCTGTTATGGGGGTGATGGCTAATATTTTTTTGGATGGGGAATAAAGAGCAAAATGAAGCAAAGCCAACAGAAGAGTTTAAAGTTAAGGCTGAAATTGGTAATGTTTTCAAAGGAATTGTTAAACTTGTGTTTTTTCCCCTGTAAACTGTTAATGGTTAGTACATTAGAAGGGAAATATGGTTTAATTTAAACTAAGGTTTTTAAATACATAACATCTTTTTGCTGGACCAAGTTAAATGTCAGGTTCTACAATTTTAAACATCAAGCATAGTAGGTGGTAATGACAAGCAGTGTGCATAGTTTTTAAAATTTTAATTGCCAACTGCTGTCAGTCAGCACGGTTGGCCTTTAGATAAGTCACAGTATCCTATCTCTTGAAGAAAAATTTGTAAGCTTAAAGAAGTGACTTTTTATAGTTGACTCTTTTAGCAAAGAAATGATGAAGGCCTAGACTTGTTACATATCAATTCATTTTCCTTTTATAATTTTTGTAATGGATGTATTAAAAAAATAAATAGCAACTTAAATAGTATCTCTTAAAAAGAAATCAACCCAGCTTTTCCATTATGGGCCTAGGCCAGGATTAGACTACTAATTTAGGACCAAACCAGTTGTTCTTAGGTTGAGCGGGGTTTTGTTTTGCTTTGTTTTGTTGCATTTTGTTTGAAATACAGTCTCACTATGTAGTCCAGGCTGGGCTTGAACTCACTGTGAAGCCCAGGCTTGCCTTGAACTTATGGCAGTCCTCCTGCCTCAGTCTTCTCTAAGTTCTGGGATTACCAGTATATACCATCACGCTTTGCAAAACCAGTA
This sequence comes from Dinomys branickii, assembly GCA_004027595.1. Classification (NCBI taxonomy): domain Eukaryota; kingdom Metazoa; phylum Chordata; class Mammalia; order Rodentia; family Dinomyidae; genus Dinomys; species Dinomys branickii. The sequence goes on from PVLD010000790.1 coordinate 17,433, forward strand.
AGTAGATCCTAAGTGTTTACATTTCTTTACCGCTTTATTTTTGCTATGAGGAAATAAAGGCAGAATGTCTCTCTAACTAAACAATAAAACCCCTGTAGATGAGTTTATTACATGAGGTCATGTCTATCAAATGTCTAGTTTGTCATATAAAATATAACTGTCCTATTTTTCCTTCAGACCATGAATGTTGTGGTTTACATCTGGATGCCCCCCCCCATGTGTCATGTGCTCATGGGTGGGGCTTTGAGAAGTGACTGGGTTGTGAGGGTGTGATACTCATCAGTGGGTTAGGTTACTGATACATTTATAGGTAAATGTGATGCTGGAGGTGGTGAGTCACTGGGGGCTCGGCCTGGAAGGATCTCCCTCCCCTTCCCTTAATCTCTGTGCTTCCGGCTCCATACCCTGAGCAGCCCTCCTCTGCCATGTCCCTCTGCTGTACTGTTCTGCCTTGGAGCCAACCAACTATGGACTGAAACTTTTATAAACTGTGAGACAAAATAAACCTTTTCTCCCTTAATTTGTAGACACTGGGAATTGTAATTGTGTCTGAGCAGCAAAGCACATAACTAAGCAAAGATGGAGTAGCAGCAGCTGAATTTCCCTCCCTTCTTAAGTAACAATAACAATAAAATGAACAAAATATATGAAATGAATTTCAGACATTGAGCATTAGGTAGCACAAGCTGACCCTTGAGAGAAGGAAAACGAATGAGATGGGCCTTAAAATTGTTCCCTAACTGCCAGGAGAGCTTAGATTGCTTCAAGGCCAACGCAGTAGAGGATGTACTCATATTGTGCCTGGAAGGCTCCCAGAGTTGAACAGAGAGAGTAGGGAATATGTGGGGCCCAAGGCAGCTGGACCCCATAGGGCTGAGTACCAGAAAGGAGATGGCAAGACTTCAGCCGAGTACCGACCAGTGTCAGTGTTTGAGGAGACTACCCAGGGCAGGACAAGAATCACCAGAAAGGAACAAGCAAAAATTTCTTGGAGCCCATAGGTTTGGCAATAACTCATTTTAAATATCCACAGTGGATAAAACATGTATTATTCAGGGAATTGGGTTGCACACTCAAAAGAGTCTTTTGCTTCAATAATGGACAAAATAACTTTAGACTAAGTTCAGCTCTGGTCCTGCCTAACAAAGCTTAAATGGGAGATCCTCAAGGATCATACTGTTTCCCAAGAACTTAATCTGCAAATAACTTTTTCAGAACAAAGTTTTAGAATATTTATAGGAATACAAACATACATATGCATATATACATATGTACACATACATACATATACACATACATATGAAACATTTGTACATGTATGCATATATATCATCCAACCCTGTAAAATTCACAAGTAAAAATTAGTGTACATATAAAGAAGCAGAAAATACACCTCATAATGAGAAAAGCTGGTCTGTAACAACAGATGCTAAAATTAATAAGGGACATTAAAACAGCTATCATAAATATACTCCATATGTTCAAGAAGCAGAGGAAAGAATGAGCATAAGGAGAGATGTGAAAAATGTGACTCAAACACATTTTTAGAAAAGGAAAATAACTATTATGAAAAAATACACTGATCAAGGAATTAGTAGATTTGATGTTACTGATGAAGTAAATGACTGGCAAACTTGAAGACATAGTAATAGGAACTATCCAAAGTGAATTACAGAGAGAAAAATACCTAAACAGAGCACCAATGAACTGTAGGAGAACTTTTAAGTGGGCTAATGTATACATGTAATTGGAATCCCAAATGAAGGAATTGAGAAAAGAAAATGAAGAAATAATAGCACAGTATTTTCCAGGTTTGATGAAAATTATGAATTCACAGATCAAGAGACTAAATGAATTCTAAGCAGAGGAAACAAGAAAACTGTGCCCAAATAAATGATCAAATCACTGAGTACTAGTGATATAGAGAAAAATCTTAAAAGCAACCCAAGGAGAAAAAGATACATATCATGGTACAGAAGAGTGAAGATAAGAATGATCTCTGAGATATGTTATGTGCCTGTACCAGCTCCCCACAAGAATGTGATCATTAGGTACTACAAACATGGACTACTGAAAGTCTTTATTTTTATTTTTTATTTTTCGGTACTGGGAATTAAAACTCAAGGCCTCATGCTTGCCACGTAGGCACTGTGCTGCTGAGCTACATCCTCAGCCCAAAACATACTGTAATGTATTAAAAAAGAATGAGCTTTAGTTTTTCTTTAGAAGTAATTCAAGCCAAGGGACGTAAATAATATCTTTAGAGTACCGCAAAGGGAACAGTAGAGCAAAGGCAGCGTACAGTTCTGTGTCTAACCATAGAGGAGGAAGATGTAAAGACTTCAACATTGAAAAGCTTAAAAAAAAGTGAGCCAAATATAATGGCTAATAGTAAAATAATATTGCCTTTGTTTGCATCTGAAGTCAGCATTTTCAGAAACTCTGAAGTGATAAAGTCTAAACCAGTGAAAATTTGGAAGAAGCATAAGGATAAAATGGACTAGGGTGGTTGGTTAGCCTCGAAAGTAAAGAATGAAGGAGAGGTATAACTTAAAAACTGCATGTCATTTAAAAAAATGTCATATATTTAGTGCTGACAATTTAAATTTGCCTGTTTGAGTTTTTAGTAGTTTTTAGTAATTTGTTTTCTTCTTTTCTAAAATTCTATAGAACTGAGTGAAAAGAAAAAGACATTAAATTCTCAAATATTAGTATTCTACATAAAAAATGAAATACTGTTTTTCCATTTTATTATAGTCTTATATAACTTTTGTAAAGTATCTTTATATAAATTAGCTCTTAGTAATACGCTTGGTTCCCTGTTAAACTATAGGATTGCTATAGTCTGATGAATGCCTTACTGAAAAAACAGATAGTCTTTTAGTATCCTGTGGACCATGTATAGAGTATAGCAGGATGAACCTTACAGTGAAATTTCTGGTTGAATGTACATTACTGCTCACTAGTTGTTCTTGATCAGTCTAGAAGACATGTCCTTGGCCTATCTTGTTGAATAATTTCATCAGCTGTCTTGGAGAATGAAATAATAGGTGTAATTATCAGATTTGTAGCTGTTGCAAAGCTGTGTGTGATTGATGCAGAACTGGATAGTATAATCATGTTGAGTTACATAGTTGAGATCCAGCTTCTTCAAGCTGAGGTACAGTAGTGGCTCAGAACTCACAATAAAAAATTCATTTTCCCCTGAGCTGGGTTGAACTTAGCATTTGTTCCTGTATAAAGGCCTCTGGCTATGAGAATACCGTATGCTATTTGGATCAGACAGATGATTGGCAAAAGCAGGTAGAACTTAGTGTGAATGTCTTGGTTTCCCTAATATCCCAAACTCTGTGGTGGCTAAACAATAAGGAAGGTTTGGAACAGATAGTGTCTTGATGATCACATTTATCTCTGCATATTCTCAAGCCTGCTTTTCTTTTAGTCGGCCTTATCTTAATGGATTGTACTCCATTTACTCTTGGAGGGCTTAATCCAGAACTTCAAAATTATCCTCTGTACTTCCTTTTCGCTCAATTCCCAGTTCACTCTATTACAAAATCCAATCACCTTGGCTCTGTAATTTCTTTGAGAATCCAGACAGTGAATACCATTTTAGCTGTTTCTATCCCAGTAAAGCCACTCTGGTCTTTTTCATGGACCCTTACAGTTGACTTCTAAATTAGTCTCCCTGCTTCTCCTCATGCTCCCTACTTCCAGTCATTTATTTATTTATTTATTTATTTTTTGCAGTACTGGGGATCAAACTCAGGACCCAGCGCTTGCTAGGCAAGCGCTTATTCCACTGAGCTATATCCCCAGCCCTCTTCCAGTCATTTAAATTGCAATTCCCCTTCTTAAACCCTTCGGTGATTGTCTACTGAATTTAAAATACAAACCCTTTAAGATTACCTGTAATGAAATTATAAAGCCCCTGCCTCCCTCTTTAATTGTATACTATTTGATCTCTTCATTTCTGTGCTCCAGCCTGCTGGCCTTCTTTTAGTTACGTATGTTCCAAGTTCTTTCTGGTGTCAGAGTTTTACATGCTGTTCATTCTGCTCATTTCTAAGTATTAAACTCATTAAATCATAGCACATGTTAAAAAGTATAAATCATAAATGTACTGTTCTATTGACATGTGCTTTGTTTTCAGTTTTTGCTATTATGAACGACAGTGGCATGAACATCCTTATACATACCTTTTGTGCACATATATGCACATTTTTCTTGGTTATGTTCTTAGGAATACAATTGCTGGGTCACTGAGTATATGTGTTGCTGAGAATAATTTTACTTCACTTTTTATTTGGCTAGTTTCCTCTTTATTCTTTAGATTTCAGGGTAGTTTACTCTCTTAGTCAGGTTTATTCTAACCACTGACCTCTTCCAACAAAAACTTTAAATTAGTTCCTCCTTTTGCAGCCTATTGAACTCTATGATAGGTCGATGACAGTTTGTAGTATTGTGTTTGGGTGTTTTTATAATGCCCATCTTTTTACTCTAAACAGGTATTAGAGGGTCCAGGAAATATTTTCCTGTTAATACTAAGGGTATCAGTGTTCTCTCTCTATTCCCAGAACATTTTTAGGGTCCTGGTGCAATGTAGGATTCAGTAGATACTTAGTGCATGAATTAATGAAAGGTTATTTTTTTTTAAATGTTGCCAAGATTAAAATATAGAGCATTAATTTGGGTGGTTTAATGTCCTTCAGTTAGAATTTTAATTAACTATATATATAAGGGAAATATTTTCCTGTTAATATAAATTTTCTTTTTATGTATGGTGAAAGGAAAAGAAGCTTTACTGCCAGCTAATTATATGATATTGGTTAAATTACCTAATCGCCAGCCATTTTCTTCTGAGAATGAGAAACTTGGACCATATGATCTCTAACATTTTTTTGCACTGGAGGTTCTGTACCAGAGTGCTGTCTACATGCAAATAAGCTGACCACAAATTGCCATGCATGTAACCACAGGCAAATTATGATTCTAGGAAGAGCATTCTAATTTGCAATCTTTATCTTCTTACTGACATTTTTGTAGCTTGCCCTTTTATATCAGCTGGAGAAGGACACTGTATCCCCAGGCTGGAAGGTTGAGGGAAATAGAACCTCTATTGCATAGTTTATTATTTAGCTTGAATTATTATAATTATTCAGAAGTTAGAGAAATTTACTTTTAAATTTAATCATCCTTACCATTTAAATTAAATGAAGTAATTTTAAGTGTTGATCATGGGTAGTACATTAGTTTTGCTTCTTTGCTGTTCAGATGTCAGAAATAACAATGCAGCCATAGTCTCTGTGTGACAAGTGATTTATGGTAATAAGCTTCTCCTTTTATAGTCACAGCTCCTGAAATTAAGAAATAGGGTTATGATTATGTTTTCACCTGAATTTCTGTGTTCTGAAGTCTGATTTTAACATTTCCCTTAAATTCTAATTTGGGAAAGGAGAGTGTAATTCACGATAGTGCTGAATATTGCCAGTCCTGTCATTCTATGTCATAGTGCTAGACAAGTAAACCATTACAGCAAAAGAAATGGAATGTCTGATAATGGGATAAAAAGCTATTGATATGTTAATGAATAATTTAATAGGGAACTATTGATGTTAAAATTTTGATAGAAGACAACCGATATATTTATACTAAGAGTTTTCTGTAGTCTTTAAGTAGACTGTCTTTGCAGCTTCCTTTTTGTTACCTCCTTATAGTTAAATAGTAAGAGCTGTAGATTAGGCCTACCTTCAGTCACTGTTTCTTTGGATAAAGAAGCTTGGAAAGCATGCACAGAGCTAAAATAATGAATGAGTTATCTGAATTAAATGTATATATTGCCATATGATTTTGTGTAGTTTTAATTTTTCTTAACCACTTCTGTGATGATAAGCACAGGAAAACTTCTTATAGTCTGAGAATAGCTTCAAACAGCTCTAACAGAATAGAGTATTAAAGGTGTACATAAAGAAACGTTTATGACAGATATAGCAAGATTTATTTCTTCGCCTCCATTTTGGAATTGCCAACTCTCCTTTCCCAATTTATTGTATACTTACTTTTGATGAATATTTGTGACCTTGGGAAGAGCAGGTTGTGGGACCATTCAAAATGCTGTAGGGCTTACTGTTTCCTTTCAGATTTATAGAATATCTCTGCTCTTGAGTAATTGGAGGAAAGTACTTCTCTTAGAATTCCAGTGGTTTCTGGCAGTCAGACTGGCCAGAGTTATCTCGTCCTCTCTCCTTTTGAATTTATCTAATATGGCAAAAAATAGTGTTAGAATAAACTTTTTAAGTGTTTTTATTTTGGTACCTATCAAATATACATCAAAATAGAGAGTAATATAAAATTTGAATTCCTGGGTACTTTTATATACCTAGTTACAATCTCTCTGTCCCCATTTATTTTGAAGTAAATCTCAGACATCACAAATATTTGAGCATGTATTTCTAAAAGCATATATTTTAAAAATATAGCCACAATATCATCATTGTGTCTGAAATCCTGATGGCATTTTGTAATATCAAAGATCTACTCAATTTCAAATCTTCGTGAGGTCTCAAATTTTATGAAAACGAATCTTCTTGGCACATATTTTGTTTAAATTATACCTTATGATCTTCTCTTCACACATTCACTAGTAATTGAATCGGAGGATCTTCATAGGATCAGTGCTAATAATGTGAGTATATGTTTAAAATATAGCTATAATTGTAAAGTTATGACAAAGATAACTATTTTTAAGAAATATGTACTCCTTAGATTGAAAACAAAAAATATTTAAGACATGGATGAAAGATAGTGTTGAGAGTGGCATAGGAGAAAGATTTCTCCCTTTAAAATAAGATGTTGAGGGGGTTCAGTATCCCTGAGGTATGATAGCAGTAACTTTAGAGGCTGAGGTTTACCTTACCTTCTTGTTTAACACTGGAACTGAAGAGGCCCAGGCCTCTTCACCTTAGCTGAACTATCAAAGATCTTGATTGGCTCAGAGTGACCCCCCAAAAAACAATGGGCTTCCTGGACATTCATACCTACTTTGGTGGTTGGAAATCAGTCTTAAAAGAGAAAGGTTTGTTTTTCCTGGCATCGTTTCTTTAGTAACCACCATGAATAGAAGAAAAAAATGTGCAAACCTCTCCACAAAAGGCAGTTTATTCCCCTCATTGAAAGCTCAGTGGATACCTTGAAAAACTGCACTAGCAAGAAAGTGACCTGAACTTCTGTGTCACTGTAGTGAACTTTCACTTCCGCTCATTCTTTCGGTTTGTTTCCTCTGAGTTTCCACACTCCCTGCCACTTCATAACATAAACTTCCACCAGTTTAAATCTTGATGGGCAATCATTTAACAATGCCTGTGTCCCCACCACCCCACTACACACACACGCTCTCTTTCTTCTTTTTCTCTCCCTCTCCCACCCTCACTCCCCACCACAGACAAGCACACTGGAACATTTCCAGACTTCATGGTGAGGGACTGTGCAATTCAAACTTCAGTACTATGAGGGCACTGAAATACTTTTGATGGTAAGGTAATACCTTTTTTATTTAAAATTAGCAAAATACTTAATTCTCAGTGACATAGTGATTTAATTAGATTAACCCCTCCTATGTCATGTATTTTTGTATATTTCAGAATTTCATTAAATAAGGAAATATTTTTCTCAGGCTCAAAAATATATGGGGATGGGATAATAAGGTCTTAAAAGAGTTTATCTTATTAATTGAATTAGTGATAAATGATTAATTTAGGAATGTGTACATGTATTTTTGCCAGTTATATTTTAAAGTTTTGAAACCATTTAAAACACATGGTAAAATTCAGTATAAAAATTTTTTTTTCCTGAACTTTGTTTTGTTTTTGTGTTTTTGAGATAGGGTCTCACTATGTAGTTCAGGCTGGCCTTGAACTCATGTCTTAACCTCTTGAGTGCTGGGATTACAGGCACTTCCCAGCATGCCTGGCCCTGAACTATTTTAGAGTAGATTGCTGACACACTTCATCACTCCCAGATACTTTATTATGTATTTCCTAGAAAGACATTCTCCTGCATAACTGTGATATAACCCATCATAAAAATGATACTGATAATTACTATCAAGTTGTCAGACTCCATTCAGGTTTCACCAGTTGTTTCAAAAATGTTTCTTAGAGCATAAAAATCCCATTCCTATTTGTATAGTTTATTTAGTTATCATGTCTTCAGTCTTAAATCTGGAAAAATTCCCCAGTCTTTGACATTGATGACTTTCACAACTTTGAAGATGGTTATTTGTAGAACATCATTCATTTTGAGTGTTCTGGTGGATCCTTGTGCCAAAATTGAGGTCACAGTCTCTGGCAAGGATCTTGCAGAAATGCTTCTGCTGTCTTGTTATTGGGTCCTATCAAGTAGCACACAATTTTGCCTTATCCCTTTCTTGTGGTGTTCACTTTGATTACTTGATTAAAGTGCTAAAATGTCTGGCAGACTCCTCTCTTCCCTGTAATTGTTTGGAGGAAAAGTATGTTGAAATTGTATCAATATCTCATTCCTCATCAGATGTTCAATTCATAGGTACCCATTATTTTTACTGTTTATTTTGATAGGATTTTCCAAGATTTCATCAATAAAAGCCCTTATAAATTAGCTGGCCTCACCATTTTTGTGACATATCTCTATTCTTTTCTAACATTTCCTTTTTTAGGCACACATACATGTTTCAGCTTCATATTGTCTCTACCCTTCTGAAATTAGCCATTTCTTCTGCAAGTTTGAGCCCCTTTTTATGGTGAATGGGATTTAGAAACTAAGATCTGGATTTGTTAATTACTTTTGAAGTATTCCTGATTCCAGGATCTTTCACTCTGTAGTCCCAAGAAGTATATGTAAATGTGTATATTGTGTATAATTGTGCACACCATGTATATCTATCTTCTGTCTGTTTAGAAAATTGTAAGATCACGCTAACTCCAATTCCAGTTGACACTGCAGTATCCATTCTCATTTTCTTTTTGTCCATGTTTATAATTCATTTCTTTGTAACATCGAACAACCTGGTTCCCATTATCCTTGGTCATTTCTCTGTACATTACCACTCTCCTGTTACCATTGCAGCCACCGTAGATGCCTACTCCACCCCTCTGGGGGCTTTTACGTACTGTTACAGGCTCCCACCCTATGCACCCTGCCCTCTTTACCCCTTTCAAGGTCTAACATACCATGCCAGGATATCGCAACATCTCTACATGGATACCATCATCCTCGCCCTAGCAGTATTTCCATCCCGCATGCCAGACTCCCCCTCCCCTGAGTGAATGCCCTTTCCCACCATCTCTGATTTCAGCTCCATGATCAGGACCATCCATAGTGTCCATAGGCTCTGATAACCTGCAATGGACCTCCCTCATCTCTGTCCCAAACCTTTGAAGCATATATGGAAGAGGGAAACATCCACAGTCCTTCAGATTAAAAAAAAAAAAAAAATCTTACAAAGTGTGTTCTCTTGTGAAATTGGAACAGTTAAAAATGCATATGTTTTAAATTTACTTCACCAATTCATTCAGTATAATGTTATGGAATCCCTACTGAATGCTCTGCTGCTGGGACAGGACAAGACTGAAAGAAATCCCTTCTCTCATGAAGCTACATTCTCTAGCTGCTTAGACTTAGGCAAGTTGGTGTCAAATTAGTAATTTATGCTTGTCCTTCTGTCTCTGTCTCTCTCTTATTCTCCCTGTTTCTTCATATCAAGTGGAAATAGTAATTTTGCTCTGAAGATTGCTGTGAAAACTGAATAATACATGAAAACACCTTGCAGAGTGTTAGTTACCATCATAATGGTATAAATTTCTTGTAATATTTCAGGGGGAAACCAAAAAATTCTGGTAGAGAAGAAAGCATCTCTTTTTTTTTTTTTTTTTTTTTGGTACCAGGGATCGAACTCAGGACCTTGCACTTGCCAGGCAAGCACTTATGCCACTGAGCTATACCCCCAGCCCAGAAGAAAGCATCTCATCTCTTTGAATTGTTTTTCCTTTCCTTCAATCTACTTTTATCTAAAAATATGAATACTTTTGTATGTATGTGTGTGTTTGTGTGTGTGTATCCTGTGACCTGAGTCTCAAAATATAATACAAATACACAAATAACTGCACAGCATGGCATTGTCCTTCATTGGGCCCAGGAAACTTAGTATGTTGTTCATGTATTTGTAGCAGAATTAATGAAAAGGTAGTTATTTTCCATTATTAGAGGAGAGAGATTTGCATTATTCTTGATATACTTGCAAATAAAATATTTGCATTATTTTTGTTGCATGGTAGTGTACATTACAAAGTGACTTTTTCTATTATCTACGGGAAGGTGATGACTTTAAGTTATATTTTATTTTTAACACATAATAGCTGCTGCTTTGAACCCAAATGATGATTGCTGCTGAAACAGACATCTAATAGTTTCTATATTATTCTATTAGTGATGGCATTTTAAATGCATATAACATTATAACCTGTAAAACCCTAGAATGGTATTTCCCCTGGAAGCTGTATCTTCTGTCATGAGAGATAGAAACAAGTCTTTCTAATGTTTACTTTTGTATACTTCTATTATGAAACAGTATTTAGGGGAAGGCAATTCTGTTTTATTTTATAAAATAGAATTACATTTATGTTGCAGTGTTTTAGGAATTAGGAGTAACTGATTTCTAAACACAGTGCAATAATACTTAGGATCTCCAAGAATACAGAATGGAATGAAATACTAAGTTCCCCCCAATGAGTGGTTAAAAGGCCAAATTAAACTAGGAAGATATAAAGAATTTTGGCAATATCAGTTAATTGAAGAATTGCATTGTTTAGTCTTAGCCTGTGCTGCCAACTCACAGACCACAACTGACTAGAAGGCAGAGGTGAAATCACTAGGAAGAAGGCTTAAAAGTAAATGGTCTGTGCAAGGCAAGTAGAAGGCCAGTGAGCTGTTCTGTGCAACTCTGGAAGAGAGCTGCAAGGCAAAGTAAGAGATCTTTAATGAAGCGTGACAAGGAGTGTTAGGCAGAGCACCAGGCTGAGAAGAGCTGTCTTGTTGGCAGTAGACAGGAAGCAGTAAGGTCAGAAAGTTCTGCTTATACTGATTTTCCCACAGGGAACATGAGTGCTGCCAAAGGTTCTATAATTCCGTACTGTAGGTAAATGAGGTAAGAGGAAGTAGATAGGAGATAAATGCATAGTAAACCATTCAGCCAAGAAGCGAGTTAGGTGTGGGATGGGGGAATGGAGAAAGGAGGGTACAAGATACCATACAGAAGGTCAGAAACCTGGAATAGAAAGAAAGGAATGAGGAAGAAGGTCAGATTTTTTTGAATTGCAGACTTTAGAATATATTATTTGTAATTTTCCTTTGAAATACAGCCTATAGTTTATATTTCTTTTGTTCTTGTTTCTCTGTCACATTTTAATGTGTACTTGCTATGTGTTTAAGGAGGTTTTTCTCTTAAAGTTTCAGGATTTTGTTACTGTTGTTACTGTGCTGCTGCTGTTCTACCTCTCAGTAGACCAGCAGCCCTAGGGAAGTTCTTCTGTGGGCCATACTCATTAGAAAGATGACATTAAGAAACGTAAGAAATAAGACAAAGGTTAGACTAGACATTTTCCCATTCCTGTATTTGACTGTGTGGCCGAGTATTGTCAGCAGCTTTTATTCTTTACCTGTTTCACCTGTTTATTCCACATGTCAAGCACTGTTCTACGTGTTAGGCATAAAAGGGTAAGATCAGTGCGAGAGGGTTAATTAGTTGGTAGTACTGGAAGAAGAGTTATATTACTAATTTGAGAAGTACTTTATGCACTACTTGTTTGTTACTGTTTTTTGTTGAGACAAGGTCTTGTTATATAGCTGGACTTGAACTTGCTAAGTAGCCCAGGCTGGCCTCAAACTTGCAGCAATCCTTCTGCCTCAGTCCCCGAGTGCTGGTATTACAGGTGTGCACTACTGAACCTGGCTTCCAATACATTAGTCTGGGTCCAGTGGACCCATCCCTTTTCTACTATAAATTTATACTTTAACATTATAGTTATAGCACTAGTGTTATAGGTTGTATGTTTCGATACCTTTCCCTGAGGGACGCAAGAAGCAATCTGTGTGTTAACCCACTTAGTATGACAAACGGTAAGGAGTGTGCATGTTTGCAAAAGTGGCAAAATAGGATTTGGACCCACCTTATGCTCCTGCTAGCTGGTTTCGCATATTTTTTTCCCCGAGCATCACAGGGAGTCCTGTAGACCCACATCACTCCAGGATTTGTTAGAAAAAAAGTTTTATTTTGATTTTTCTATTAGAAGTAGCCCAATTCAGTATAATGGCTTGTGAAAAACTTGATTTGCAAGTTTTTGAGGTCAAAGTGAGTGATCAGATTACTCATGCATGGATGATAAAGATGATCCATGATGGTAACACACACACTTTCACGACAGAAGAGCAGTGTGGATGGATGATGATGATGATGATGGTGATGACAGTGATAACTTTGACGTTGGCACGTGAGCCAAAGCTTCTGTGACAGTAAAATGGAGCAAGAATCGACTGATAGAGACACAGGGAATGCAGGCCCCCTTGATTCAGATGACTAAGAAAACAGCAATGTGAGTACATATTTGATGAATTGAAATATTCAGAAATGGCCACGCAACCAAATGGAATGATCCAGTGTTAGAACTGAGTGAAAAAATACAGTGAGGGTCTTGGCGGGGGTGACATATATTGGATAGAATGCCAGCACTGCCATTCAGTGTTGGAAATTGTAACAGATGAAATGCTACAAGATGCTGTGACACAAAGGCTGAAATGCAAGTAAAATGTTCTGTGTGTACCAGTATCCATATGAAAACATATATTCATTGTGACATCTCACTAGGTGAGCTGAAAGCATTCATGGGTCTGCTGTATTTAGCACAGATTTCTTATGGCAATTGAAGGAATATAAAAGACTAATGGAAAAGTGATGGGTCAAAATATGGCATAAAAATGTATGCCCTTGTAGATGTGAAGACTTATGCTTTTAATTTAGACGTTTATCCTGCAACTCAGCCATCAGGTCCTTATTTATATGGTAATAAACTGAATAATGTTGTAAATAGACTTGTTGCTCCCATCTCCCAAACTATTTGGAATGTGACATTGGACAATTGATTTGCTGGTTTCAAATTCATGCTACATTTGCTAACACAGCACAAGTTGACCAGCATAGGAACTATATGCTGAAATTCCAAATGAAGTGTTGCAATTTCAAAACAAGAGAATTGTGTAATACAATGTTTGGATTTCAGAAAGATTGGCCTTGTATGTGGCAAAGAAAAACAAACTGGTATTGCTGATGTCAGCATTTCACCACAATGGAAATACTGATAGGGACATCTTGACAAAGCAGAAGCCAGAGATAGAAACATTCAACAATAAAACTGAAAGTGGAGTAGGTGTTGTTGATGAGTTAGGCAGCAACTATGATGTCACTTGAAACACAAAGCATTGGCCAATGGTTGTGTTTTACTCAATCCTTAACATATGTCACATAAGTAGTTCAATAGTTTTCAAGAAAATAACAGGTGCAAAATATCACAGAGAAATTTTCTTAAAAGGATTGGGACTGGAGCTCATAAGAGATAATTTACAGCAGAGGAAAACCACAATGTTTCTGCCCAGGGAACAATGCAAAAAAATTTTGAGCATATTGATGAGCTGACAGGTGTACAGGCAGGCAGAGCATCACAAAGACCTACTACAACAGGAAAATGAAAAAGATGTCATCTGTATCCTACAAGAAAGTGCAGGAAAACAAAACATATGTGTAAGCGATACGTGTGTATGGAGCATGCAGTTGTTATGTGTGAAGACGCCCTTAGATATGACAGTCGAAGCCAAGCTTATTTCTGTGGTGGACTTCTGTTTGTGTTTACACTGTAGTTCATATAGGTTTTTATTTTTGTTGTTATCTTTTAGGTTTTGTAAGCAATTAAATAGCTGACGTGAAAATGTTGATTTCTATTCAAAGCACTCATTATACATTTGATACTTTATTGACATTTTATTTCCCTGCTAAGTGCATGTTGTACAATCTAGTAGGAAACTCTGATGTTGTCTTTTAGCATGTGTAAGGAAGTACACAACTTCCTTACACATGCTAAACTGTTGTGAAAATGTTCATGTCTATTCTAAATGCACAATACATACTAAGAATTTTTAGCCAGTCATGGTGGCACACATCTATCATCCTATCACCAGGAAGGCTGAAGCAGGAGGATTTCTGTGAGTTTGAGGCCAGCTTGGGTTACTTAGCAAGACCATGTCTCAAAATAAATATCTAAACAAATAAAGAATTTAATAATTTATTTTATTGGTATTTTTAACTATAGACTGTATAATGTAATAAGAACCTTCCAACAAAACAGCAAGAACACTGATATTTCAAGTATGTCCTACAAAGAGACCAGGAAAGGCCAGGCATGGTGGTGCATGCCTGTAATCCCAGCATTCAAGAGGCTGAGACAGGAGGATCACCATGAGTTGGAGGCCAGCATGGGCTACATTGTGAAACCCTGTCTCAAAAAAACAAAAACAAATAGCAAAGAGGCAAGGAAAGCAAAAGACATGAGCTGTCAGTGTAAGCGAGACCTGTGCATGGAGCATGGAGCTGTCATTGTGCAGATGGCTTTGGCTGTGACAGTTGAAGCAGAGCTTGTTTTTGTAGTAAAGTTTTATTGGTATTTTCATGGTAACATTTATTTGTAATGTTACCTTTTAGATTTTGTAAGCAGGTACATAGCTGATGTGAAAAAGTTAATGTCTATTCTAAATACAAAATACATATTAAAAATTTTATAACTTTTGACATTTTATGTTCAATAACTTAGTTTATTGATATTTTATGTTAACTACACATTGTATAATACAATGAGAACCTCCTGACAAAACAGCAAAACCAGTAAGATGTGATATATGTCCTACAAATAGGCCAGGAAAGCAAAACCCTGTGTGTGTGTCTGGAACATGCTGTTGTGATGTGTGCAGACTGCTTTAGGTGTGATAATTGAAGTGAAGGGTTTTTTTCATAGAGTGCTGTTGGTATTTTCATAGTAGCTCATATCGGAATTTATTTCCCGTCATCATTTTTAGACTTCTTTGTACATCAAAAAACAGTCAATGTTGAAAATTTTGGTGCTTTTTTATAAAGAATAAATATATTAACAGCTCAATATTTTATTTTTGTGATTTTTTTTCCTGTTAAGCATTCATTGTTTAATATAATAAAACTCAAAATTAAAAGTGATAGTTAAGCATTCATTGTTTAATATAATAAAACTCAAAATTAAAAGTGATAGTTCATCTATAGGAATGCTGACAGACTTGTCAGACAGAACATCTGACAGACAGACCTGTGTTTTATACCTTGTTCACAAAATTAGTCTCTTGACCCAAGGGAGAATATCAAATTTATAAAGTTTTAGTTGAAACTCTGACTTTATAGAGTCTGATATTTCAGATCGTTTTTCTTAATATAAACCTTTTTTTTTGGTAGCATCTGCAGAAAAAGAAGCAATCAAGGGTACATACTCCAAAGTCCTGGATGCATATGGACTCTTAGGTGTTTTGCGGTTAAATCTTGGTAAGTTTGTTATTCAATATAATTTATGTATTTTTATTTCATTTTTGTAATTCTCAGGATTTGAGACTACCTATATATCATATCAGACTCAGTAACTGAGCTGTACAGTGTGGTAATGTCTTTTAAATATTAAGCTAGGGCAATGTTTGTTGTTCAAGAAGATATGCTATGTCCTTAAGGTTTTGTGACTTTGAATTCCATAGATTGTGTCCTGTTTGAACACATTTAGAGGGACCAGGGATATAGCTCAGTGGCACAGCACCTGCTTGGCAAGTGTAAGGTCCTGAGTTCGATCCCCAGTACCAAAAAAAAAAAAATTGAATACATTTAGAGAAAATCAGAACCTTGTCTGCTTACTTGTACAGTATATGTAGGAAAATGTGTCTTCATGGAACCACAGTGATTTCCCAGATTTATTTTGGGATGAATGTCTGTTTTAGATTCAGAAGGTCTCAGCTTGAGCCTGTCTGCCATTTAATGCCTCCATGGACTGCAGAATAACCCTTGAGGTTACTAATTTGTCCACAGTGTGATTGAAACTGACCTACAGACTGAGACCAGTCTGTGAATTGTTACTGATCAGTCATGTGGATCCTATACCTGGCCGCCTTCACTGATAAAGTCTAACAGTGGAAAACTTAACAAGCAAAATGACAGTCACCTAAAAGAAAGGGTAGATTTAGTGATATAGGTGATTTCCCTTCTGGTAGGGCCTCTTTTTTTGTATGTTGATGGATCATACTTTGAATAACTTGAGTCTACAAAATGGAGATTTGTCATGTGTTATTGATCTATCATAGAAAAAACACTGCGCCTAGGTGCTTTACTAGTCATTGTTCTAACTCAGGTATTTTAATCCCTGTATACATAAGGTTGTATCTTGGGTTGTTACCATAATATACTTTGGTCTAGATAAGTAGTGGAGCCAGGACTTCAGAGCACTTCCGTCTGTGTTAAAGCGCACACTCAGAGCACATACTGCTAAGCTCCAGCTTAACGCTAACTTCATGGACTTTTTGTCATAAAAGTCTATGAAGAATGAAAATGTCCAGAATAAAAGAAAATTAAATGAAAAATGTCTATGAAAGTGTTTGCAAAATAAAATGCCTTATAAATTGTTACCAAGGACTTTTTTGGCCTATGTATCATCATCGTCAGTTGACACGTTTTCAGCTTTAGTATTTACAAAGAATTTTCACCTTCATTATCTTATCTGAATTTCTGAGCATCATAAAGAAAGGTAGTGAAGGCAATACATATATTATCTATTTGATAAATTTGTACAGCCTCAGGTTACGTAGAGGACCAGTTTCATAAATACAAGATTATCCTGTTAATGTTTAAATGCTTATTGCACTAAATGTGTTTAAGCAAGGAATTTTTTTAACTTAAAAAAAATCTAGTTGTTGATTTAACCATATCCATGATAAATTTAAAGTAACCGCAATGTCAGATTTAAAAGATGGAGACAGAAGAACTTTTATTTATTTTTGAGACGGAGTCTTGCTTTGTCCTTCACTGTGTAGCCCAGGCTGAACTCCAATTCATGGTAATCCTCCTGCCTCAACTTCCCAAGTACTGGGATTACAGGTGTGTGCTACCACACCCAATTAGAGAAACTTTACATGGCTTGGAAATATTGGGGTTTTTCATTCAAATAAAATCTTTGGTTTTTACAGGTGATACCATGTTACATTATCTGGTCCTAGTCACTGGATGTATGTCAGTTGGAAAAATTCAAGAATCTGAAGTTTTCCGAGTTACTTCTACTGAGTTTATATCACTTCGAGTTGATGCTTCAGATGAGGATCGAATTTCTGAAGTGCGAAAGGTTTTGAATTCAGGAAACTTTTATTTTGCATGGTCTGCATCTGGAGCCAGTTTAGATCTGAGTCTCAATGCACATCGTAGCGTGCAAGAACACACCACTGACAATAGATTTTTCTGGTGAGTCTGTTTTATTTTTACCCTTTTAAATCATATGTGTGCCTAGCTTAGTGATTTGGGTGACTTGTTCAGTAGTTGCTGTTCCCCCAGAGGTTGCAAGGGATGGACATGGCTGATTGCTCATGCCTGTCTTTCTTGCTCCCAGATCCTTAGCACAGGATGATAGGCGGCTTCTGTTTGGGTATGTTGAAGTTGGCATGTGACATGAAGCTCACTTGGTCGTCTTGATCTAGATAAGATCTTTCATTTCAGAAATATACTTAAAATATTTGTGTTAAATTTGGGAATGGTGTTGGTTGTAATAAAGTTATGTTATTCATATTTATTATTCTGAGTTCTAAAATCTTGTTGGTATTATTAACATTTGTCAACCAATCTTCCCTTATTGTTTTTAATTTTAGGATCATAAGTCGATCATCTTTTTATTATTATTTAGTTAGTGATATGATGGATTAAACCAGGGTGCTACAGGCAGGCAGGTGCTCTGTGCCCCCAACTTGTGTAGATGATTTTGATTCAAGAGCAACAGATTGTGAAGAAACAGTATGCTAAGGCAGAGTCCAGTGGTACAGAAAATAAAGCTTACACATATAACTGTGAAATACTACATGATTGTGTATTGCTGTGCAGTGTTATAAGTAGGCATGAATAGTGAGTAAAACCTAAGATGCTAATTAGTATGACTTAATTATAGCATGCCAGATTTTGTTGATGTTGGCTTATTTCCTAACTACCATGTGCAAATTATATTTCATTATATTAATATATGTTACAAGGCCAAACTCCAGGGCTCTCTGTGCTGTTGGCATCCTTCAGTAGTTCAAGTCTGAAATGTTCTCTCTTACGTATTTTCTTTCCCTCGCACTTCCACCATCACTTCTGTGGTTCTTGAGTAGCACATTCAGGTTTTACCCATTTGCCCTCACTGCCAGAGGGGTCAAAATAAACAGCCTTAAAAGAAGAAACTAACCCCAGGGCAACAGTTTGGTCACTTTATACCTTACATGGAGGTGTCTTGGCCCAGAATAGTGCATAGGGGAAGAGAGAGGGCAGAATGAGCAAAGAATTTAGAGGACTTTCTGTCAGACCCTTGAGCTTAGCAAAGGAGAAGATAATGAGGGATGGGAAAGGAGAGGTAGGAGTGGTGGAGGGGTTCATAGAGCAAATGACTGGACTTAAAGCCCCATCTGCTCAAGAAGCTGGTGGCGATAGGACATTCTTTTTGTCTAGCATTCAGAAATAAGCTTCCAAGAGTTAAACCTGTGTCAGCTGTACACTCTACTGAAGGCAGACATTGAAGTCCTTTGAGAAAGGTAATCCCATTGCAGCTGTGCTTATGTTTTTTTTTCCTTCTTCATTCCTATCCCAGATGCCTTAGATGGAGAAAGAAGAGTTTTCCTGTCATATTTAAAGTCCAGACAGGTGCAGCTGCATTTGCTAAGTTCCGTCAGTAGGGATGCTTCATTCATCTCCTCATTCAGTTTGAATAGAAATGGGAGCATTGAGATCACGGAAAGCTGAGGTGTTTGTCCAGTAGGTGCCAGATTGAGCAAAGGGGTGGCTAATGTAGCAAAGATGAATTTTGTTCATTTTATACTTTTTATTATTTTGATAAGGATTGGCATACTTGAGCTTCAATTTCCATAGAAAAATGAAAGTTTTAAGAATTTACTCCCTTACAATTTAGTATCAATATTTTGCAAGACACAATAATTATTGTGGCCAGAGTACCAAATTCTGTCACAAAAATCAGGTGCTTTTGTTCCATTGGTGAGTCGAAGCTGCTGCCAGTTAAGAGTTCTGTGTAAACTTAAGTAGAGTTAAAGCAGTGACACGTTGATAGTAAAGGAAAGTGAAAGCTGACAGCAGAGGATGAAACTCACCCAGAATGCCTGGAATCCAAAGTGTGTATAAATGGAAAAAGTGAGTCTCTTATCTCACTATGCCGTGGCTCTCAGCTGTGGCGCCTTGGACATACCGGTCACAGTCCCTTTGAACTTTATTTCAGATCAGTGTAAGTAAGAATAAGAATGGAAGCATATGTCACTGTATTTGTCAGATAAGTAATGGTTATCACACTTAATGTTATCTCAGTATTAATTTCATCACTCATTTACATCCCATTGAGATTTTATTTTATTTTTGGTACTTGGAACTAAATCCAGGGGCTCCCCACAGAGCTGTGTAGTTTCCTGAGTACATCAAAGGTTGGGGTCATAGCTGGTCCTGCTGAACTGCACATGACCACCTCCCCTGCAGCTTGTCACCCGAGGGGCCAGTAGTGCGGACTGCCCCTCTAAAAGTGTTGCTCTCTGCTACTGTCCGTGGCCCTGAATCTTCAGGAAATTGCTGTTACAGTTCTTACACCTTGTTTAAGACAGCTAAGTAATACAGAGCAAGAGTATAGAGCGAAGGGCTATAGAGTGAGGAATATACAGCAACAATACAGGAAACTCACTTTTGTATTGGTAGTAGAATTTTGCTTAACAGCATATTTTTCTTCCCAGTAGGTTGTTGGAAGTTGGCACAGAAGCTTGCTTGTGTGTTCTATAGAGGATTGGTTTCCAGCAGAGACCCCTGCAGCCCCCATCCATGCTTTAGCTGTAGTGACTCCACTTTTATCTCTTAATCATTGGGCTCCTGTGTGTTCATTTGAATAACTTTTTCCCCTGCAGGTATTTGTAAACCAGGCCCCATCTGTTTCTTACAGTGCTAAACGTTTTGAGAGGGCTTAAGTGTGCATCTCAGTAGTAAAGCACTGCATAGCCTGTATGAGGCTCTGGTTTCAATTCTGCAGTGCTAGAAAGGAAAAGTATCTGGAAAATCCTGTGCTAGTGCTATCTAATATAGAAGGCATTGGCCATATCATGCCTTTTTTTTTTGAGACAGGGTCTCACTGTGTTCGAAGCAGGCCTTGAACTCACAGAAATACTCCTGCATTAGCCTCCTGAGGGTCAGGATTACAAGTGTGTTCCACCACACCCAGTTGACCATTTAAATTAATTAAAATAAAGCCTTATAAATCTTACAAGTATGGCTTTATAAAGAGTGTGGATGTCTCGATATACGCCTTTTTAGAACAAATTAGGCTATATACATTATATACAAAGATGTAACGAATAAGGCATATATACTGAAGTCACAAAAAATGCGATCTTTAATACTGACCATAGATTACATGTCTAAGAATCTCCATTTTGTTTTACAACTTAATCTTCTGATCCCTATCATAATAAATGTAAATGAACTGATTTATTTTTGATGCCCTTTAACTTAATAAGAATAATATTTTGGGGGGCACTGTTTTAAAATTTATACTTTGTTATTTAGTAAGCTAATGCAGTAATTTCTTTTTCCTGTAGGAATCAGTCTTTGCATTTGCATCTCAAGCACTATGGTGTGAATTGTGACGACTGGTTATTACGCCTCATGTGTGGGGGTGTAGAAATCAGGACAATTTATGCTGCTCATAAACAGGCAAAGGCTTGTCTCATTTCAAGGTTAAGCTGTGAACGAGCTGGGACAAGGTTCAACGTCCGGGGAACAAATGATGATGGTCACGTTGCTAACTTTGTCGAAACGGAACAGGTATGTAGGGTTTTATATGGTTATTCATGTACTATGGGGGAAGCACAGACAATACTAGAGTAATCGATTTTTACTTGATCCAGAACACATTTTGACAGCTGTAATGTTGTAATGATGTTGTTGGCTACTTATTGGCCAGAAAAGGGTTCTCTAAAACAGTCTGATTTAGGTATGGCTCTTCAAAAACCTAACAAGCTGTTAATTAATTAGTATGCCATAGTCAGTGCTGCACATTTCATATTAAATTTTAAAATACATGGTTAAAGTAGACAATTTAGGAAAAGTGGGCTTTTTTGTGAAGTGAAACCTAACTCTTAATCAGAGTTATGTATATTAAAATTAAAAGTTATAATATTTATGGCTGTGAAACTAACTATAAGATTATAAATTCAGAGCATGGCCCAGTCCAATTCTGAATTTTCACATTAGGTTTTGAGAAATATGGGAAACTAAGGAAAATAAATGAAATATAAAGGGATGTGTATAAAATATTTAGATTAAAAGGGGAGTGCCTTTTAAAAAGTTGTAGTTCTTGGGGGCTGGGGATATAGCTCAGCCTAATAAATGCCTGCCTGGCAGGAGCAGGGTCCTGAATTCAATCCCTGGTACCACAAAAAAAAAAAAAAAAAAAAAAAATTAAAATAATAAAATAAAATAAAAATATAAAGTTGTAGTTCTTAAGCATATATATGTCCTGTTTTCTTGGTTAACATTACCTGAAATAAAACACTTAATAGCCTGTTTTATACGTTAGCTAGGACAATTTATATATGAGACATAAGTCATAAAATATGAATACTATGCAACAGATTTTAGTAACTTTGTTTTTCTAATGCAGAAGTAAATATATATGTGTGTATGTATATATGTGTATAATACACATATGTGATATAGGTATGTATATTTGTGTAATATATGTATGTATGTGTGTGTGTGTGTGTGTGTGTGTATATATATATATATTTTTTTTTTTTTGGTAGGTTGTGTACTTAGATGACTCTGTTTCTTCCTTCATACAAATTCGAGGATCTGTTCCATTGTTCTGGGAGCAACCAGGGTTGCAAGTAAGCATTTGACATTTTTTTTCTTGGAATTATTTTCTTGGAATTATTCTATAGTCTCTAAATGTTTATGATAGTTCTTTAATTCATTGATTATTCTATTGCCCTATATAGTAATATTACTTAGACTGACAAGCAGGAGCTGAGAAGAGTCTTATCTTAGGTAACTTTTTCTTTAACTTGCTTTCAGATAGTATATTAGTTTTGTGTTACTGTAATGATATACCTGAGGCAGAGAAACTTTATAAAGAAGAGTTTCATGTTGGCTCATTGTTCTAGACACTGAAAGTCCAGGATTTGGCAGCCTGTTTGGTTATGTCTGTCGTCAGGACCTAATGCCAAAAGGCATTACAAAGGTGGAAGTGTGTGGGAGGACGAGATCAGCTCTTGAAGAGGAAGCCAGAGAGACAATCAAGAGTGCAGCTTAGGCTTTTTTAGCTCTAGTAGGAACTTACTGCAGAAGTGCTGCATTCCCTTCTGAAGGCAGCTCTCTCAGTGCCTCAGGAGCTCCCACTAGGCCCACTTCCAAACCGTGTCACACTGTCCCCTAAAACTGCTGCCTGGGAAACAAGCCTCCAACACCTGACCCATTGAAAGAGAAACTACATGCAAGAAGCCATAGAACATATCCTTTGAGCTACAGTGTTTAAAAACTTTGAAGTTTTCATAGTATATTAACTTCCCAAATATTTTATATTTATTATCTTATTACATTAGTGTATAAGGGTTTAGTTTCTTTGGGCAGAAGAATGTAACAGCTAAAATAAGCTTCTGTTGCAAGACTTCTTAGTTGGGGTCCTTACTCTGCCACTACTAGCTGTTTGATCATGGGCAAGTGATTTTGCCCTTCTGTGTTTCAGTTACCTGACCTATAAATGGGAAATGATACTCCTAGTACTGCACCTCCTGCACACGGTGGTGGTAAGGGTTAAATGCCAACACCCTGAACAGCGTTGGGCACACAGCACTGTGTGAGGGTTAGCCGCTGCTGCTATCATCAGTGACCGATCTGCCGCTACCAGGAGTGTGATGCATGCCCATAATCCCAGCACCTAGGGGGCTGAGGGCCCTGGGCCCACGTGGGCGGCCTGACTGCATAGTGAGACCCTATCCTTACTCCCCACCCACATACACACTGTGATTTTACCTTGTTGACTGTGATGATCTGTCATCTTCATTGTATTTTCTGACTTGCTTTCTATTAAGTTTTAAACATTCCTTTGTTGGTAAAAATGTCCAATCTTTAGGAGACTTTTAAAAGATTATGAAGTCATAATATTAGATTGTGTGTGCCCAATAGGATAATCGTGCATTTCAGTGTTATTCAAACATCCCTAGGCCATAAAGTATGTTACATTTATTTTAGCTTCTGGGTATGTATAAATCTGTAAGTTGTATACCTCAGTCTATAGTTCTGAAAAAAAGGATGGAAAAAAATCTTCCCACCTCTTTAGCTTATTGCTGGGTCTCTGTTATGTGCTATGTTGGCTATTGAGAAGAAAAATAACAGACCATTCCAATTTTTTTCAGTATTGCAGTCTATTCAAGAATTAACTAGCATATTAGTATTTGCACTGCTTTGCTGAATTTTTTTAGTTCTTGTCAAGACTGGTTTGACTGGTATGGGATTTATCTTTGGCATTTAAGGATAGATTAAATAGGTCTATCTCTCCCTTAAATCTTTTGGGAAAGAATCCCAACTGCACCATTCCTAAGCTTTGGCGATTAGCAATGATATTTGGAATATTTGCTTTCAGAACATTCCTAAAACCCTGGTTTGATGCAAGTTGAATGCTTTTCTTTTGGGGACAGACTAGTGTAAGAGATTCTGGTAGCCTATTTATGGGCCCTCTGTTACATAGCTTTCTCTGTTTATTATGAATTACAGTGTTTAGTTATTCAGTAAAGTTGATTTCTGAGTAGTTTTACTGAGGGATCCTATGTGGGTAAGAATTTCTTTCTTTTCCTTCTTCGTGCTTTGGGCTCTCTGTACTCATACTTTTTAAGACATGGAGACAGTCCAACAGTTCTGCCAATCGTCTTGGCCTGTTGTGGACTGGTTGGATTTAGAGGCTTGAGTCAATGGTTTTTACAATTATTTACCTTAATAAATTTTAAGTTAACCTTTCTTTCAATATGAATGGATTCTTGTTGTATCTTTTATATCAAAACATTTTCCCCACTATTCTAAAAAAGTGATAATAAAGCAAGTAGAACATGATTGATTTTTTAGACTGGGAAAAAGAGATAATTTTTTAAAATTAAAGCACCAAATCGAAAGATTTATTATTCCATAGAAGGTAAAAAGGACTTTTTTGACCTAGGGTGGTTGTAAATGGTTACTAGGTGTCTTGTGTATTCCTGGAACTGGAATTTATGGAGGCTCCTTGAAGTTAAGTGTTGCCTTGTGACATGCCTCACTTCAGAAGTCACGACAGAATCTTTTACATGCTTCTTCATGATTAATTCCACCGTGGCTGTTTAATTGAAAGAGTCATGTAAAGTGATTTTATAATGTAGATTTTCAGCTTTAATTTCAGATCAGCTGAATCAGAATCTCTTGGAATGGGGCCAGGAATCTGCATTTTAACTGGGTTACCTCCCACTCGAAGTTGAGAATCTCTGTTGTACAAGATCTTACTCTAATGGCTTGAATCAGCCAAGATATCCCAGCATTCTCCCAAACATTGGAACATTCCGTTTCTTTTATTCCACCTGTGTCATCTCTGTAAGCTCTTCATAATTTCTTGTAGCCTTAGGGACTGTCATAGTTTTTAATTGGGCTGATCTCTGTAGACTGCTTTCTGCTAGTTCTGTGACAGGTCTTTTGATGTATTAGGCTCATCCGATCTACTGAGCCCCCTTCTCATAAACTAAGGTTCACTTGCATGTTGTGCCTTGCTGTATCCTAAGAGGGATTCTCCACTTCCAAAGTTAAGGTGGTGGTCTTCAGTAGCTACTGCCTCGCTCACTGAATGCATTCCAGTCAGCCTTATGTATAGATCTTTCCATTTAGTAACTTGAGTTCCTCCAGTGTGTATTATTTTGTAACAGGTTCTGTGAGACACTGAGAGACTATAATGACTCTCACAGAGAGAGCATGTAGTCTGTTTGGGGAGTCAGGCCTTGTACAGAAATGGTAAACTACAGTATGAATTCCTTTGAAATTTTGTAAGTGAGAATGATATTCTTAAGTGCTGGCAACTCATTTATGATTCTTTTTCTCTTAAGTTCTTTGGCATTTATCATTTATAGCATTATTCTCACATTATGTTACTGTTATGTTATAGCTTATATTAGTAAGTCTTATAAAATCAGAAACCTAGCTAGGGCGTGATACCACACACTTATAATCTCTCACCCTTTGGGGCCCAGAAAGGAAGATAGATCACAAGTTAGAGCTCAGCCTGGGCAACATAATGATTTAGCAAGACCCTGTATCAAACTAAAAAATGAAACAGGCCTGGGGACATAGATCAGTGTGAAGACCCTGGAGTCAACTCCCAGTACCACCAAAACAGAGAGAGGAGGGAAGGGAGGACAAATATGATGAGATTATGTGTAGTTTAGTGCTATATGCTCAATTTTTGGTTGACATTCAGCAATATGTAAACAGAAAATAATAACAGTAATAGAAATGATGTTCCATACCACTCTATTAATTTTTATTTTTAAATTAAATTTAATTTGGGGAAGAGGGGCAGAGCCTCACTATGTGACACAGGCTGGCCTTAAAGTTGTTATCTTCTGCCTCGGCCTCCTGGGCGTTGGGATTACAAGTGTGTGCTACTGATACGAGGGGAAATATAACTCCCAACCTGCTAGCTATCAAGTATGCTGAGTTTGTGTCTCCTAAAATTGAAGAATGAATTCCAAAGGACAAAAGAGAGTAAGAGTAGGAAACGATAAGGGAAGGGAGGCAGGAGGGGTCCCAGAAGTAGGTTGCCACCAAGGCCACTTCTCTAAGGATGTTTTATAGAGCAGAATCGTAAGGTAGGTCCAAAAAGGGCAGTACAAGCTGGGTGAAACTGTAATCAATCAGTAAGTGTACAAATATCACCACTTAGCTAATACTGATCCAGTGGAGAAGCAGGTCATGTAACAGGGTACATGGAAAGAACAAAGGCATTTTGGGAAGGGACGGGTCCAGATGCTCTGGTCACCCACATGGGTGACTGATGTCTAGCTGGACTTTACTAGCCCAGGTCAATACCAGTTATAATATATGATGAAATCTGCTTTTCTTGTCAAAGGTGGGATCCCATCGTGTCCGTATGTCAAGGGGGTTTGAAGCCAATGCACCTGCATTTGACAGGTAGGACTGACTATTGTTATGCAGTGCCTTACATTTTGATTTTGCTAGGAATAAGACTACTTATATTCACCAGTTCATTTAAATGTCTTTTAGCTCTAAATAAAATTCTTCTTGATTTCTAATTCAGTTGGAAGGCTAACTCGTAGTATATTGACTTCCGGGGTGACAGTACTAGAGGTGTGGGTCTTGATCTCTTGGCCCTAAAACCTCCTGTCTGTTGTCCACTGTGGCAGCCCCTAGCCATATGTAGCCACTCAACATTTGAAATGTGACTAGTGGTCAAAGGCTTAGTACAAAAATAAGAATGCAAAATATCTTAAGATCTGCTTTATAAATATACTTTCTTGAAAATTTAAAATTATAGATGAATCTTACATTATATTTCTTTTGTATGGCACTGCTATATACCAATGGTGGTAAACCTATGGCATATGTGCCACAGCAGGCAGTTTGTATCATTGAAAGCTCTAAAAAGTTTGCCATCTCTAAATAGTAGTCTGCTATCCTCAGGGAACACATTTCAAGACCTCCCCAAGTGAATCCCTGAGACCTTGCATTGTATACTATGTGCGTGTATGCTTTTTCCTAAACATACATACCTATGTTAAAGTTTGATTTAATAATCATTAAGTAATGTACAATATTAAATAAAGTAAGACATTAACAACAAGAACTAAAAATAAAACTATTGTAACATTCTATAAGTTCTATGAATGTTGTCTCTAAGAGTCAAGACAGCTTATTCAGACAATGACTGACCTCAGTTAACCGAAATTACGGCAAGTGAAACCACAGGTAAGGGGAGGACAGCTGTATAGCCTCTGGATGGCTGGAGGCTCGAGAGGAAAAACCTAATTTGGGGCCTGCTTTTCAAAGATTAGAGCTACTAAAGAGCTCTCTCTGAATACTCCTGGAATAGGGGACCTCTTGTGTGAGGTACAGCCCTTTCCCCAGTGCCCCTACTGCCTGCCCTGCTATGTTGATGGCTGTCTTCTACCTTGTCTGGTGCCGGCCCCCCCAGAGTAGGAAGCTTCAGCAGGGGTAGGAGTCTCACTGTCTGTAAGTCAGTGAGGAAATACATTAGCTAAGTTTTCATCAATTCCAAGTTTTGGGAACATGTTGAATGGCGTGTACCCGTTTGGCAAGTTCTGTGATTTTAAAGTACTACCACCTAGGTTGCTTTTAATAACGTATTCTCATTTGTTGAAAAAAAATTAGCCTTTTGATGTACATTTCTTTTCTTTCTTCAATAGGCATTTTAGAACACTTAAGAATTTGTATGGTAAACAAATAATAGTAAATTTGCTTGGATCTAAGGAAGGCGAACATATGCTAAGTAAGGCTTTCCAAGTAAGTGTGGTCTTTTCTTCTTCCCTTCTGGCCCATGGTCACCTAGAATAGTAATACTGATAATCAGATTCTCCCAGGAAGTAAGTTACTTCCTGAGAAGAAGATGAGGTACTTGTTGAAACCTTTAATTCTTTGGCAGGATTAGGATTGAATTTATGTAAAGCTTCTGAAGTTGGAATTATGGAAAACTTTCAAGACAGTTGACGTTTTCTAATCTGTTTATTTAATATTGTACCGAAGCAGAACATCCACCTTCCCCAGAAATGTTCATATCATTAGTAGATAAATATCAGCTAGTTTCCTTCTTTATTACCTTGCCTACTTCCGAGAAACCATAGTCATTGTCAGTCATTAAAACTGTGACCTTCCTGTATTGAGAGAAAATGTAAATAAAAAGAACTCAGAAAATGCGTAACTTCTAAAGAAAACATACAAAATAATAAATGAGCCAATTAATGTATTAAGATAAAGTATAGTGTTATGTAAGATGACAAATTTACACAAAATGGTTAGGCAACGTTTTCTAAAGTTCATTCTCATTAAATCTGAAAGTAATTGTTTAGCTATTTTTGTAACCTTGTTAAATAAATATTGTTAATAAACTTTAAAAATGTATTGAATGAAGGCCTAAAATCTTTCATTCCTCAATAGACTTGTGTTAAAAATGAGGCACTTTATTTTGAGATTCTGTAATAGATATAAATAATTATTAAATTTGTAAAATATTGTAAAAATAAAATGGTGGTGATTGGAAATAATATTTTGTTCTTTAAACAAGGCCAGAATGTTATTTAGGTTCCCTGATGTTAATTATGTCATGTGCTCTCTCTGGGATGAGAGTTTTAGGGAGAGTATGAAGTTTTATAGAAACGAGTATCTTTATCTCACAACAAGTAATTTTCCATTTTACTGCCAGTATCAATGAGAGCTTTGTGGAATTAATAGTTTCAAGGGGCCAGCTAAAGTTTAATTTAAAATGTAAAGTTCAAGCTGGAAATGCACCTCAACTGGCCTTGCATGCACAAGACCCTGGGTTCAATCCCCAGGACCACAAAAAAGAAAAAAAAAATGTAAGGTTCCGTTTATAGCATTATATCTATAAGATCCAGTAATACTTAGAAAATTATTTGTCTTTTTACCTTCAGAGCCATTTGAAAGCTTCCGAACATGCTGCAGATATCCATATGGTGAATTTTGACTATCATCAAATGGTTAAAGGAGGAAAAGCAGAAAAATTACATAGTATTCTTAAACCTCAAGTTCAGAAGTTTCTAGATTATGGATTTTTTTATTTCAATGGAAGTGAAGTTCAAAGGTTTGATGACTCTATTTCTCTGTCCTGTAAATTGTAACTTTGCTATAACTTAAGTCATTCTTAATATTTGACTCTGAAATTTCCTTTCTAGGGCCAGGGATGTAGCTCAGCAGCACAGCACTGCCTGGCAAGTGCAAGGTCCTGAGTTCAATTCCCAGTACAAAAAAAAAAAGTCCTTTCTAAAATTTAAAATGTCTTTCATGTGTAGTTTTAGGTTTTTCTTCCTATAGGGTTCAACAAATAAGAATGAAAAAATCACATTATTGAGCACATATTATGGGACTGGCAGTGTACTTATTTGTACCAATAGCAATAAGTAGGACAGCTTCTACGACTTTGCCTGTTTACATTGGAGAACACTGAGCCATAGACTGTAATCTGCTTCAAATCATGTAACCTGGAGTATTAGTACCAGGATCCATCTGGTTCCAGACTTCATGCTGTTACACTTCAGTATTAAAACTAATTTTTAACATTTCTTATTTGTTTGCTTGTTTTTTTTTTTTTTGGTACTGAGATTCGAACTCATGATCGTGTGCTTGCCAGGCAGGTGCTGTGCCTCTGAGCTACATCCCTGGCTCTCAATGTTTTAACATTTCTTGACTCCAGAAAAAACTAAAAAATGGAAATAGAAATGAAATACATTGCTTTTACTAAATTATAGCAAGATGTGCCTTATAATTTAAATCTTCAGTTTTTGCATATGAAACAAGAAAAACTTTGAAAGATTTAACTTCAGAATATAGGCTGAAGTTTAAACTTCTGTAAGCAAAACTCAAATTTTTAATATTTTCAATTTGTATATTTAGTATCAATGCCATAACAATTTTATAGGATAGTCAACAAAGATAGCAGATCTTGGATTTTTCAACATTTATTCTATAAGTATTTAATTGTTTTTATATGCAAAGAACTATGAGGTCATACATCTGAATGTATATTTAGCTCCTAGACTACTGGTCTAATTAAAAACAAGTGTGTTGTGGACACGTGACAAAGAATACAGGGCAAAGTGTAGCAGACGTGGAGTCTCGGTAGTGGATATGTGGATGTTCACGGTGTAACTCGTTTACCCTTTTGGTGTGTTTGAAGACTGTGACAACAAAACACTGGAGGGAGAGAGTGGGCAGCGTTTTAGTCACCTCAACTCTCAGTTTGCTACAGCTTTATTTCTGGTGCAAACTATCTGTCTAACTTTTTTGAAACTGTTACAGGTGCCAGAGTGGTACAGTTCGAACAAACTGCTTGGATTGTCTTGATAGAACAAATAGTGTGCAGGCATTCCTTGGCTTAGAGGTAAAAGAAAATGTGTGTGCCTTGTGCCATATGCCTCTTTGAGTGTTTTGGCAGTGTTTATGTTTGTCATTAATTACTTTTCAGAAAATACAAATAAAATTATGCTTCATTAAAGCTTTTTTTAGTGTTTTTTCTGAGGAGCCCAAAATCTCTTTTGATTTAGATGCTTTGTTTATCTGCCCTTTATATTCTTTCTGTTGGTGGCTTGACTCCTGCTCTTAAAAACTGGTGTTTATTCTAGTTCAATAATTGCTTCTTTTTGAAGAAAATATGTATTTGGCCTTAATTCTGTGTGTTTTCTGTTAAAAGTCTATTTTACATAGGAAGTGTCTGCCTTCACATGCACAACCATATAGGATTATGTTTTTGACAATCTGTGACTTAATCCAATTTGATTGACATTTTCAAATAAGTACCTACAAAAAAGAGGATTGGATGAAAATGAGTGAGATTCAACTTCCTATGAAGTTTTTGTTTAAAAGTCATTTTTTTCTTTACTGTTTATCCATCAGATTTTAAGATAGCATAAATATAGTCTTAACTATTTGACAAACTCTGTAGCAATACTTTGTTTCATGAGTCCTCTCTGTTACACGTTAGGATTATAAACCTATGGTAGATTTTAATTTAATTCCATAAGAACTTAGTATAGTCATTTGGGCATGGTGACGCACACCTGTAAGCCTAGCCCTTGGAGGCTAAGGCAGGAGGATTGAGTTCAAGGCCGTCTGTATTACATAGCAAGACCCTGTCTCAAAAACAAAACCACAAGGAAAAACTTAGCATAGTTCTCAAGTATTATATAAACAGGAAATAGGGAAGTAACTGTTCTTTGATTCTTTAATGATCCTAAATTTGGCCATAGATATTTGTTAACTAGCTACTGTGCAGCTGAGCTTTGGGCATGGCAGTACATAGCGCTTCGGGAAGCTTAAATAGGAAGGCTGCAAGTTTGAGCCCAGCCTACTCAGTTTAACAATTTATAGAGACCCTGACTCAAAAAAATTTACAAAAAGATAGAGATGCAGTTCAGTGTGAAGTCTGAGTTTAATCCCAGGTAGTGTTGTGTGTGTGTGTGTGTGTGTGTGTGTGTGTGTAATTCTCTGCAGAAATGTATTTTTATGTAACTAAATAAATTTTATTGCTTTGATTGTTTTTGAAATCTGTCATTGAAGTCTCCCATTATTATTTAGAAGTCATGTCATAGATGGAAATGAAAGAGGGCATGCTGGTTATTTAGGTAGTTTATCCACGTGGCCCAAGTGTATTTCAGCTTCCAGTTTTAAGTGGCTGGATGCAATTACCTGGATTCTGTGTAAGCTTACTGAAATACTTGAAACTCTTAGTAAAAGTAGAACTGGTGTTAATTTTCAGGATCCACTTTCACGCTGTTAGATGTGAGAATACACTAGCATTTGGTTGTCTGGTTACAAAATCTACTGTTAAGATAGGCAAAGCCAAACTAATAGTGAAGTAAAATCAGTTTTGCCCATTTCCCTGAAGACAGAAAGGTTTGAGTGATAAAAGATGTCCTGGGGGCTTATTTTGTTTTACTGTACTTGCTAACAAAAACAGCTCTGGTATAAGTCTGTAGGTAATGAAATGAATCTATTGAGGTTAATATTTAATTTTAGTTATAATTTTTTATAATTATGGATAATCTTACTTAACAGATAAAAGAAAAATTAAATGGGAAGGAGTTAAGTAAAAATGCAAAGGATAGATATTATCAGAGAAACAAACTGAATACCAATTATATCTTCTTTGTGCCAAATTTCAAGGCTACTGTCTTGGTTACTTTTTTCTTGTTGCTGAGACAAAATACCCAACACCCAAAATGAAGGAAGGAAAGGTTTATTTAGCTTACAGTTCGTGGAGGTTTTAGTCCATACTTGGCTGATTCTGAGGCACAGTGGCACATGGCAGAGGGCAAACTGTTTACAGCAGCAGAGCACAGCAAAAACCACCAGCAAAAGGGAGGAATGGCTGCACGCAGCCTCATTCCTTCCCTTACATTGTAAACAGCCTACCCCCACTCAGGGGGCATGTAGCTCTCACACAATCTGCATGCCCTCCTCTTCCACAGGCTCAGGATGTATACAAAGTAAACATCCTGGCTTCCTGCTGAATCACTCAGTTAAACCTCCAGGTTCCCCAAGTTGACACAAAGTATCAACCATAACAGCTACAAAACACCCAGAAGATGGGTAGCTTTCCTAAACACTCATGGTCCCTTGGAGTGGACCTTTGGGGTCCCAGGCTGGGTTCCTTCCGGTTCTCCTTTATACACATGACCCATACGATTTCATATGTAAAAGAGACGTCATGACTCCACACTCAGGACGTAATGTATTTTCTTTCTTTTTGTAACAGTTTAATAGCAACTTACTTTTTCTCATCTCTTAACTCTAATTACTTAAACTTATAGAACCAAATCCAAACGTTAAAGAAACTTTGTTATTTCTGTACATATTTAGGTATATTTTTCTTGGTTGAAATGTAAGCTAATAACTAATTAGGTCATTTAGGTGAGCAAGCGGAACTAGTCTGATTTGTACAGAAACTACAATTAATTTTCTCATTTAACCAGAAAGTTCTCTAATATAAGGGAATGTTAAATTACTTATCATATTCATTGATGTGGTATTTACTTTAAAAATTAAAAAATAACCCAGTTAACCTAGTAAATGTTAATATTTTCAAAGTCCAGTCTAGCATCCTATAAATATATTTTTATTCTACTAGTCATATTATGATTAATATATTGTCACATTTATAAAATTTCTCGTGTTTGCTGTTTCAGATGCTAGCTAAGCAGTTGGAGGCTCTTGGCTTGGCTGAAAAGCCTCAGTTGGTGACACGCTTTCAAGAAGTTTTTCGGTCCATGTGGTCTGTGAACGGCGATTCAATCAGTAAGATATATGCAGGCACTGGAGCTCTTGAAGGGAAGGCTAAGGTAGGTCCAGATCTGTTACATATTACCCAAGACCTTTTTCATCTTTTAACAAACCTTTTAAGTGGCCTTTTTTTAACTAATAGATTTTTTAAAATTAAGATATATGTATTTTAGAATTCTGTTTTATCGTGCTTTTTTGGGCCCTCTTTGAAACTCCCCTCTATGGTAGGTACTAATGATTAAATGAAATGTACATACTTCCTTAAGTTGGGGAGGGTAGGTGTATATGACATGTTCAGTCGTTTAGTAAAAAGCCACTGGATAAGTGTCAGTTATTTTTTATGGTTTTCTCATTTTTCTGTTTTACTTTTTAGATTCTTGGTATTGATTTTAAATATAATTATTTCAACAGCAGTTGTCTTAATAAGGTGTCCTGTCTCACTTGGTTTTGTGTCTACTGCATTGACACAGTGCATGTTATTGGATAGAAGTGTGACAAATGCTGGCTGAACAAATAAGTCTATTGACAATTTATATAATACCTACTATGAACTCAACCTTTTCAGTTTTTATCCTTTTACTTATTTTGACCTGAGAAGGAAGCTGAGTAGGAATGTGCCAGAGATATGTAAGATATGAACCCAATTATAATTTTGGGTCTCATCATTACTTTCTCATTGCTAGTGTTATCAATGGACTATTTTCCTTTCTAGTATTGACTGTTACTATGGTAATTTAGGTATGTACTTGGGATATTTTCACTGCTTTTATACTTAAGTATTGTTAAACATTTTAAGAGATCTTGATCTCACTTGATTTATTAACATTCTAAATGTATATACCCCTTGAAATATTTCAGGAATAGAAATGAAAATATTTTACTACTTTTAGAATTTTTGTTCAGCTTCTTTAATACAGCAGCTGAAATTCCGTAAATACCATTTGTCATCTCCAAGTCTTCTTTCGTCTTCCAGATCTTCCCTCTCTTCTGCGTCTCATAAAATGCCACGCCTCTGCCCACAAGTATTGGCCTTACCTGGAGTTCCTCTGCTCAGCTCTTAGGAGTAGTTTGTATTGGCTTTTACAGATATTTACTGCTTAAATTGTTAAACTTTCATTTATTCCTTTTAGATAGAGAACATAAATCTCACTATTAAAATGTTATTTTCTACAAGTTACTTAAGAATATTCTTTTATATTCTTTTGCCTTTCTGTTTCTTTTGTGACTAAGACAATATATGTACAGAGGTTACATATATTTTCAGTGGTCTTTTACCTTTAATGTTATAGTTATAAAATCTTTATTAAATATACTAGTCTGAACTGAGCTAAAATCTAACATCTGTACTGCTTTCTTTTCCTTTCTCTGGGTTCCTTTTGATTAATTGCCTGATAATGTGAATGGTGAGTGTTTTTTCAATAATTTGTGTATGTTATCATATGGAAGGGAAAGCACATTTAATGCCAGATCCAATAGCAGATTAAATATAATGGCATTTGTTTAGTGGCATTTAAGAACATTGGCTCTCTGTTCTGAAATGTCTAATTACTCTTACTGCTACTTTAAGGGATAAATACTACATATTGCAAACTAAATTATTTTCTAAAAAGCAAGAAGGTTTTTTAAAGAGTTTTTTAAAAACATAATTTCTAGTATTCAAAAATCTGTAAGGTCAAAGTAAACCTTCTTTGTAATAACCAATATGCCTGAGTAAAATATATGTTCATTAAAACTTCTAGTTAACTCTCGTAATAAGTTTTGTTTTTATTAGTTGTGCAGGGAACAAAATGGCAATATACAAACTTAAGCATACGTGTAATGTTTATGAGCTGTAATTGTAAATTTCTCTTTAGATCGGATCTTAGATTAAGCTTTAATTTTGGTTAATATCAGTTAGTTGGGAGTAGTTTTGTTTTTCTACTGTCAAAGTAACTTGAAGCTTTTATAGAACCCTGTAACCTCCATACATCACCCCTGTCTCTCCTCTCTTTACCTATTCCATCCCCGCCTCTAAAAGTAACAGTGTAAGAGGAAGGTCCTCATTTTAAATAAGGACATTCCTGTTTGTTTTCTTTATAATAAACAGTTTTAACCTTTATTGATATAAATAACACTACTAGATATAGTTGTAGCACTTAGCTCTTCCATTTCTTTGTGCAGAACTAGTGTCCAAAGTGGGAAACGAAACAGTGACATCTTCAGGCCTTTGAATTCAAAATATAATGATTAGGTCCTTTTTTACACTAAAGTTATGTAAAACTGATTTAAAGTTGTATGATCAACAGCATTTGGAATAAAAACTCATGCTCCTTGGTCCCTCAACAGGGTGGAAAGTTAAAAGATGGTGCTCGTTCAGTCACCAGAACAATTCAGAATAACTTCTTTGACAGCTCCAAGCAAGAGGCCATTGATGTCCTGCTACTGGGAAACACTCTCAATAGTGATCTAGCTGACAAAGCTCGAGCACTTTTAACCACTGGGAGTTTACGTGGTATGCATACTTTATATTTTATTTTATGTACTTTTTTGTTATTTATGATCCTTCTAAAAGCCTAAGAGGTACATATAAACTTATTTACATAAATAATTTTTAGATTGTAGTTAATTAAAACAGTTTTAAAAGAAATTTCTGTAAAGGTGATTTTTTTTTTTAAATAACATTCTCCAAAGGAAGTTTGTCTCTTTAAAATATATCATAAACTGGCTAAATATTTTCTTTTATAGATTATGATTGCAAATAGTCAATATATTACTAACTTTATAGTCAGGATTTCATGGGATATTTAGTTAGAACTTATAATAAAATATCCATTAATCTCATTATATTAAAAGACTTTATTGAAAAAACCAATATTTATATTAGTTATTTTTCTAATAACTAAGATAGTGCTTATTATTTGCCACTAACTACTGTTACCAGTTTTAATACCTGAAGTAAGAATATGATTTTCAAGGTAGTTTTTTAACTTTTCCTGTACATCTTTTATTCAGATCAAAAGGATATGAGCTTCTCATGTCAGTGAGCACATAAAAGTAATATGAGAAAATTCTACATTTATTATAGATTTAATAGACTAGACTTCTTTTTTTTCCCCAAGCTTCCTTAAGGTATAGTTGAAAAAAATAAATTAGACTTCCTTAATTGTATTTTTTCCCATTTTAACTTTATAGTGTTATGAACATTTTTTTTCCTGTTTGTACCAAATCAAATCTTCTTGTATTCCCTCTTTCAAATAGAGGAAAACTTCCTACATCATGTAGTTTCTTCTTGGTTAATTATTTGGCCAAGTAGCTGATCAGGGACTCTGAGAATTTTACATGCTGTCCTGAAGGTAGTTAATTACAGCCAGCTCCTCAGGGATCTGTAAGGGATCTGTAAGCAGCTGGGGGACTGAGACCTACTCAAACTCAAAAACATCTGATCTTAAGCACTACTTTCAACTTCAGGCTTTCTTTCTGGCTTCCGAAAGTAGAGTCTGACTGATCTGTGTTTTGTTAACCTCTTTCCACTTGTGCCTACTGTGATGTGGAGGCTTTAATAAGCAGCAATTGAAAGTAAGTGGTTGCAGGAAAGAA
Organism: Dinomys branickii; assembly: GCA_004027595.1. Lineage (NCBI taxonomy): Eukaryota > Metazoa > Chordata > Mammalia > Rodentia > Dinomyidae > Dinomys > Dinomys branickii. The sequence goes on from PVLD010000790.1 coordinate 54,418, forward strand.
GAGAAACAAAGTACCCAAGTAATTCTCAAACCTGAGCGTCAGTTTTTCAGTTTCCTACACATTTACTGTTTATGTAAAATGTGCCTTTAAATATAAAAAGTACAGTCAGTTCTGCTATAACACCTGTTCTGAAACTAGAATTTGTTCCACGTGGTTGATATATTAGGGAATGATTGAGCATAATGCCAGATTTGCATGAGCTTATACTTGATTTCACTAGCAAGCAACATTAGGCAAATACAAAAAACTACCCAACAGAACCCAGATGGGTACACATCTATAAAACGCGCGTATATGTATGTATGCAGCCTGCACGTCACACATTCATGTGTGATGAGCCATACTCATCCGCATCTGATGTTTTAATTTCCCATCTGTTTTCTGAAAAATCTTCTGACATCATTCATTATTCATAATTATTATTCCCTTCTGGTGGCCATTTCTATTTTTTTCAAGACGAAGTGCCTTGTTTATTGTAGTGTTCATGCATTCATAACTGTGTAAGATGCATATTGCTATGCTGTTTTATTGGGCTCCTATCTTTGATGTGTCACTTATTGAAGTTTTTTAACTACCTGGTAGCCCAACACCAATTTTCCTAGTAGCCTCATGGCTATAGGAATTTGCACAGATTTGCGTAGTGTGTGATGTTTTTTGAATCCGTATGTTTTGCTATAGCTGAACTGTTGGTACTTATCAACTGGTGAGTCCCAGAAAAAAAAAAGTGATAAAAGTATATATCAGGACAGTATGTTCCACATTTTCAGTATCCTTTACCTTCCTTGGTCTTCATAATCATTTTCTGACTCACACATGTGCACCTATAAACACACAGATGCAGGAGAAGCCAAAAGAGCAGGTGTAGAAACTTCTGATTGTGAAACTGAGTCACTGTAGGATTTCCTTGGATACAGAGGGTTTGTATCAGTTATTGTCATTTCTTTTGTAATTCTTGGTTTCATATAGCCATCAGAACAAAAATCAAGCATCAGATTGTTTAAAAGAAAAAAGTGAGCCATCTCTTTTTTTTTTTTTTTAAAGTCAGCCATCTCAATGTTTTATCATAGCACTCTGGATTTTAACTGCAACTTGTTGTCTTACTAACGATTCTTTGTTTTCTTCTTGATGCATCCATAGTTTCTGAACAGACATTACAGTCAGGTACAGTATAGAAAAATGAATCTATAAATGAAAACATTTTTGTTTTCTAAAGTTGATATGGTATACAAATAAAGGGATATAGTTGGAAACTTTCTCATTTTGTTTTCAAAATCTAACAAATAAGTGATATTTTTTACTCTAAGAAAAACATTTTAGATTTGCAGAAATTAAGTATTGTATTTATAAGTAAATATACAGTGCTCTTCATGTTCCTATGTCAAAGGCTTAATTATAATTAAAAATAACTAGTTTTCATTTCACTTTTGTATTTCTTTGAACAAACATTATTAATTTTATACCTTATTCTTAATTAGCTACTGGAAAAAACCCAGGTATCCACTTTGGATTAATTTCAGAGTATATCTGTGCTATATGTGACTACTCAGTAGAGTTTCTTACATACAATATATAAGAAAGCATTGTCCCATTTTATTATTTTGTGGATGGCATATTTTCTGGAACCACAGACCTCCACTAAAATATGATCTGAAATCTTTTAATTTTAAAAAGCACCTAGGTGACTAGCAAAATCAGAGGAGTTAAATGTGTAAAATATAAAAGTTACTGAGAGGTGGTAGTGCACAGTTGTAGTTCAGCTACCCAGGAGGCTGAAGTAGGAGGACTGCAAGTTCAAGGCTAGCCTGGGCAATGTAGAAAAACCCTGCCTCAAAATAAGAAGGCCTGAAGATGTAACTCAGTGGTAGACCTCTTGCCTAGCATGTAAAGTGCCTGGATTCAATCCCCAGTACCAAAAAAATTTTTAAAAAGGCTTACTGTTTATCTTGGCTACTTATTCAGTTAGTCAGACCAACAGACGGGAACAAATAATCTACTTAATAATCTGTGTTTATTACCACCCACACCTGCTGCAAGTAATCCAATAGCAAGAGGGTGAGAAACCTGCATAAGTTCTCTTAGGAACCCTCCTAATCAACAGTTTTCTCTGGGGGATCCACAGATCAAAACTGCATTCATAATAATACTAAAGTGTTACTTTTCCCTCTTATTTCCTCAGGAGACTTCTGTTTATTGCTATCATAAAATAATAAATATCAAGTAAAGTAAGATGATATTGTAAAAAATGAAAGTAGATTTGATTTCTTCTTACCAGTTAATTGACAATTAAATATAAATTCTGTAGTTTAAGGTTGAGGTTTTATGGCTCTCTCCGCTTTTAAGTGCCAGTGTGGAGTGTGGTTTAGAAGGGGGAACAACAAATATATGAGAGAGACCAAAGATTCAAACTGCATGAAACATCTATCCATTCAATAATTCTGTACAGAGTGCTCACTTTGGACCAGGTACTCTTTGTTGCTAGGAGTATTGCAGTTAACAAACCAGACCAACTTTGCTACTCTTCTGGAGTTTCAGTTGTCAAAAGGAAATAGTTACAGGAAAAATAAATAAAACAGAGGTTGAGTATCTCTTGTCTGAAATATGTGGGGCCAGAAGGGATTCAACTTTCAGAGGTTTTTTTGGATTTGGGACATTTTTGTAGATTTTAACTATTGAGCATACCTTATCTAACATTCAAAATGCTCCAAAATCTTTCTTTAACTTTCTAAGCATCGTGTTGGTGATGAAATTTTCCAGGTTTCAGATTTTCAGATTAGAGATGCTCTGCCCTATGCATTTGTAGGGAAAAATAAGTGCGAAGGGGATAATGGGAGTTAATGAGGTAGTCAGGGAAGGGCTCCCTGGAAAGTGAAGACCTGAAGGAGGTAGGGCGGAGTGCTGCAGGTGGTGGGACAGCGGGTCAAAGGTCCTATGGTAGGAGCAAGCTTGGTATCTCTTTGGGAACAGCAGGCAGACCATTGGGTGTGCAGGGAGGATAGAAGGGGAGGGCAGAAAGAAGACAGATTGTGTAGGGCCTTACAGACCATTGTTCAGAATTCTGGCTTTTATTCTAAGGGAGATGGGAAGCAGTTAGAAGTGACTTCCTTCCTAGATACCTCATTATCTTCCATGATGTCTGTATTTGTCAAGGAGCCATTCTTTATCAAGCTACTTAATCAGTAGCTAGAATCTTAAATGTTCTTAAATGTTTTTGTTTGGGGAAAATTTTTATATTTTTATTAGTTGTATATAAATCATGAACGTCAGTTGCTATATTCCTAAAAATGTACAGTTCTTAGGCTTTGTACTTTATAAAACAGTGTACCATTTCATTGAAAAAAACTGTTCTGCATGTTTCATGTTGCTATAGTAATTTTGTAATACTCTTTTTTTTAACTTTCAATATCATATTTTATTTTATTGGTTTTTTTAACTGTTGGTTCATTGCCCCTGCTGGTATTGCTGTCAAGGTTGTGCCTGTGCATGTAGCCCTATTTGTGCTTGTGCTGGTAATTGTGCTTACAGGCATCATCTCTCAGAAAAATCAATTTTCCTAAATGCTTTAATGCAGCTAAAATTCTGTTGTGTCTTGTTTCTGATTAGCATCTTCAAAAGTACTAAAGAGCATGTGTGAGAACTTCTACAAGTACTCAAAGCCAAAGAAGATTCGAGTGTGTGTTGGGACCTGGAATGTAAATGGTGGGAAGCAGTTTCGCAGCATTGCTTTTAAAAACCAGACACTCACTGACTGGCTTCTTGATGCACCCAAGTTAGCCGGCATCCAGGAGTTTCAAGGTGAGCTTTTTATAACACAAGGCTAATTGCAATCCTGACTATGGTTATTGATCTAGAAAATAAAAGTAGCACATCATAATATGCATTAATGCATACAACAAACTTTGAATTCTTTTATAAATGTGAAGGCCAGTATGTTCATAGATTGAAGCAGTTAAAAGTCTTACCCCTTTTATTCCCAGACCTTTGTTTTCTATTGGTATAGGGGTCCCCAAGTAATCGGATATCTTTGAATTAAGTAATACACATAAGAAAAATTAGTTTTGTTTTAAATCAACCCCAACATAGGTTATTTTGTAATTGATAATTTTAATTTTTTAAGGCTAGTATGTCCCATTTTATAATTGTAGCCTCTGTTTAGTAACTCTGATAAGAAATATCAGAAGGGCACGGTGGCATGTACCTTTAATCCCAGCACTCACAGGAGGTTGAGGCAGGAGGACTGCCATGAGTTTGAAGCCAGCCTAGGCTACATAATCCAAGGCCAGGCTGAACTATATAGCCATACTTTGTCTCAAGACAAACAAAAAATCAGGGTGAGTTATGAGTAGGCTTACAAAATTTGTGATACTTACTGGTACCTGTAACTTGATGGTACTAGTTTATCCTTGTAAAAACTTGCTTGTCATTCAGCTCGGATTCTCAGCCAAGCTGTTCAACCAGAACCAAACATTTTAGCTGAGGACACTTTCATTATCATTTTGATTAAAATCAGGAATTTAAGACCTTCCTCTTTCCAAAACCAACTTTAATTCCTTTTAAAAGAGTTTATAATTACCAGCATTACATAGAAGGTCATGTGTATAAGAAATAAAGTGATAGAGGCGATTTCAATCTGGGCCTTCCCCTGACTTTCCATTAAGATGCCCCTTTTAACTAAGATTAATCCAAGCTCCTGAAACAAGAAGTAATAATAATAGTAATAAAATGCTAATAGCTGACACTATCATCCTAAGCGTTGTGCATTTTAAATTATCCCTTACCCCATACCTGTTACACTGACAGTCATTAGAGTTTTGCAGATGAGGAAACTGAGATGCAGAAAGAAGTAACCTACTCATGGTTGTGCACAATAGAAATGATCTCAAATTAGAGATAATATTTGAGAGGGATTTTTCATGTTCAAATTTTGGAGACCACAGTCTTAATGTTTTGGCAGGTTACTTAGGTTTTATAAAGGCTCAGTAAATAAAAGATAAAAATGATCTTAGAAGCTGTTTGTGTGAGATGATCTAGATTTGTACACATTATGGCAGCCAGTAAATTAGTTTTACTTCTCAGTATTGATGGGATTTGTAGGCTTCTTTGAGCTATTTACCCTCATTTTGTAAACTTCAGCCCCCAAAGTGCTTCCAGGCTACTTCTCTGGAACAGCATCTGTTAAGGCCAGTGTGTTCACAGGTTGAATCAGGTAAAGTTTTACCTCTTTTATTGCTGGACTGCTGTCTTCTGTTTGGAACACAGTGATGGTCTTCAAAAGATCAAGATTGTGGGTTTCAAATTGGAATGTAGAAAATCTCTCCCAACTGTTATCTCCAGTTTGAGATAGTTTCTTAGCTACTTTATTCCTTGTGCCTTTTTTGAATAATTTTTGAATAATTTCGTCAATTTTGATTTTAGCCTTTAAGAAGTGGCTTGTTTCCCTGCTGCCCATGATCCAAACTGTAGCGAGAACTCTTTCAAAGTGATTTCTGAAAAGCACTTAGGGATCTTCAAGGATAACAATCTTAAGCAAATTTAAAGGATTTTAATAAAGAATAAAATTTAAGTGTTGAGTTATTGCCTTTAGTATGTATTTGGTCAAACTCAATAAAAATGCATTTTTATGAGATTTGTTATGTTGTACAGGATGGTGTTGCATTTAACTAAAGCTGTATTTAAAATTATTTCCTGGATGCTTAATTGTAGATAAAAGAAGTAAGCCAACGGATATATTTGCAATTGGTTTTGAAGAAATGGTAGAGTTAAATGCTGGAAACATTGTGAATGCAAGGTAAGCTGCCAGATAACAACACTGGAGGGGCTGGGGGTATAGCTCAGTGGCATAAGCGCTTGCCTGGCAAGTGCAAGGTCCTGAGTTCAATCCCTGGTACCGGAAAAAAAAAAAAAAAAAACTAAAAAAAAACAACACTGGAAATTTTTTTTGTGCTGAGGGACATGGAAGAGAGTAACTAAGACATTGATTGTTAAAAAGGTAGATTGAGATGATATTTGGAAAGGTGTTTTTAAACTGTAAAATAGTAGTTCTCAAGTATTTTGGTCTGAAGATCTCTCTATTCTTAAAAATACTGAAATTGTCAAATAACTTTTGTTACTGTTATATCTTAATATTTATTATGTTAGAAACTAAAATAGAAAAATTTTAAAGATTTATGTAAAGATAACAGTAGTAGCTAGGCATGGTGGCACATACCTATAATCTCAGTATTCAGAATGACTAGGGCAGGAGGATTGCCATGAGTTGAAAGCCAGCCTGGGCTACATGGTGAGTTCAAGGCCAGTCTGGCATACTGTATTAACCAATATGATGCTTGGTATTGTATAACAAGATGTGTCAAAATATGAAAGGTCTACATAACTCAGTGAACCCAGTGAACTTCGCCAAATAGCCAACACAAGATGATACTTAATCATGTAAGGGTAAAAGACTGAGAAACCTCAATGTAAACAAAGCACAGAAAGTTCATTGATTGGTTTCAGATTCCATTTTACAGATAACTGTTAAGACACTCGCCATTTGTTGAGTTCTGGTATACAGTTAGAGAAGAAATTATCTGGAAAGGTCATTAAAATACTTCCTTTTCAAATAGGTATACTTTCGAGACAGAGTCTTGCTGTGTACATGCACAGTTCTTCATTTAGCACCTAGTTCATTAGTTGACAACCACAGGAAGGAAACTTTTGATAAATGAGGAATGTTTATGTTGAAAAGATGGGGCTCAGGATTTGACTTTGATGAAATTAATACTGCAAGTACATGACAAGATCTAGTACAGTTTGGAGCCTGGCTTCAAGTGAAGGAAATCAACATTTTTGGCCATTGCTGATGGCACAAAAGTACCATCAGTGAAAATTTGAGTCAACCATTGGAAAAGGCAGCAGTGTGTTAGTGCTAGGAAAAATAGTTTCGACTGTATTGGTTTGGGAAATCCCCAGGGATGTAGCCTCCAGACCACATAAAGATGACTGCTCTGAAGCCATATTACACATATGAAGTATGTAAGTGAAACTTAAAGTGTTTTGTTTTAATATAATGTGTGTGTTTTTAAATGTCAATAGTTCTCAGTAATTGGTTTTTTTTTTTTTTTTTTTTTTTTTTTTTTTTTTTTTTTTTTTTTTTTTTTTTTTTTTTTTTTTTTTTTTTTTTTTTTTTTTTTTTTTTTTTTTTTTTTTTTTTTTTTTTTTTTTTTTTTTTTTTTTTTGCGGTACTGGGGATCAAACTCAGGACCCTGCACTTGCTAGGCAAGCACTTATTCCACTGAGCTATATCCCCAGGCCCTAGTTCTCAGTAATTGTGACATTTAAAAAAATTTCTAAAATATAATTATGGGCTGAAAAACTGTGGTGTAGTCATCAGTGATGCAGTGGAAAGTGTTTTCTTGGTCAAAGTGAGTAACGATTCAGTCAGGAAAGTAAAAAAGAAATATGACTTCACTCATTTTGTTGTTAGAGTAACTTTCCTGAAAATTAATAATTAGATCTCAAAATAGAACATACTCTTACTGCTTCTGATACCAAACAGGTTGGTTAATTGTTTGTCTAAGTAGAGTATAATCAAATTTTTCTTTAATATAGTAGAGATTATTTATTTATTGAACCAGTACCCATTGATCATATCCTGTTGGTAGTAAAGATATACTTCTGTGAATAAGATGGATGGAAATCCCTGCCTTCAGTCTGGGAATGTAGCTCAGTGGTAGAGCACTTGCCTAGCATGTGTGCAGCCTTGGGTTCAATCTCAGCACCACAGAACAAAGAGACCTGCTTTTGTAGGCTCTATGTTCTAGTTGAAAGAGAAAATGAACAATAACTATAATAAATAAATTATAGAGTATGTTACAAAGTTACTGTGAAAAATCTCAGTAAGACCAAATCTGTGAGGGTAGACAGTATTAGCAATTTTAAGTGATGAGAATTCTGTTTATTTAGAAGATGACTTGATGACTTGAGGAAAAGATGATGTTGTCTATTTCCTTCCTGAATCCACTTTACGGTGGTGGGGTTAGGGCAGGGAGGGAGTCCATGTTTGGAGGTGATGTGGCATAGTATTAGGTAGATGAGTGTGAAGTCATGCTCTGGTCACTGTTTAACACTTACATGATCCAGAACAATGAGAAAAGACTTTTGTTCCATTCGGAGGTTTCTGGCTCACTCGTTCATATATGGTGGTTTTGTCATTGGCTAGTGTGGGTCCTTGCTTTAGTGATAATGGAAATGAAAACTAACTGTGACAGTACGATTTACCTATAAAAGCTTTAGTTGTAAAGTAAGAGAGAAGATAGGAAAGGACTCCACCTTCAGTAGTAGCTGGAGTGGGCACACTGATGAGGAGGGTCAGCTTGGCCCACCCCGCCACAAAAGCAGGCTGAGGTGAGCCAAGGTCTGGCTGATCATTATCTCAGTCCTGGTTTCTTACCTCTAAAGAAATTCACTTGACAGGTGAGTCTGTTCCCATGAAGTGACTGTCTCTGTTTACCAATGGTTTCAGTCATATGAGACTGTGTTTTTTCTGGGATTGGGTAACCCCAGATCAATGTCTGGAGACTTCTAAGCATTGCACCGAAAGGGAGATGTATAACTGGGTTTTGTAAAAGCTGGTAGTCAGATGTCACTGTGAATCTTGACATTTACCGCGGTTACTTTTATCATGGTCTCCTGTGCCTTGACAAGGGTGAGACAGGCTAAGTAAATCCAGGGCCCTGAACTGTATTCTGTCAACTTTCCCTAAAGGAGTCACACAGCCTTAAGGTGATAAAAGACACAAAAGTGAAGACTAAGCTTTGTCTTACTTTTAGTTACCTATTGGGCATTTTTAGGCCCAAGAGAAGAGTCACAGTTTTGAGCAAAAACCACTTTTAAGTCTCTGACTGCCTCAAAAGAAAATGCAAATTAAGTAAGAGGTTAAGGGCCCAGGAGGTTCTTTTGTCCATTGTCCATATAGTAGTCTCTGACAGTGTCTGATTTGCTTTATCTTTCTTTGTGTGTATATTTAAATTTTTCCATAGTAATTTTTTTAAAAGACATTAATTGTAATTCAGAAAACTAAGAAAATTGAAGGTCATCTGGAGGCACATGACTCCGATGAATACATACACAAAAGTAAAGTGTACAAGCTTGAGATCACTCGCCTTGTGATTGTCTTTATAAATCGGCTGATATTTTTGTTTGTAAAGGGATAGTAGATTAGACTTTGAAGTGCGGTGTTGTTTTGGCTAAGTTTCAAGTGTTTCTTTTTAAAGGAAACACGAAAACAACCTACATAAAGATTTCAGAGTCTTAAGAAATTTGGGTAGATAGAAGCATGAGAACTTTGTAAAGATTCCCTCTTTAATATTTTCTGGTAGCACAACAAATCAGAAGCTGTGGGCTGTGGAGCTTCAGAAGACAATCTCGAGAGACAACAAGTATGTGCTGCTGGCTTCCGAGCAGTTGGTGGGCGTCTGTCTGTTTGTTTTTATCAGGCCGCAGCATGCTCCCTTCATCAGGTCAGTAAACAGAACATTCTCTTAAGGCTACTTCCTAGCATTAGAATAACAAGAAAAAGGCCTGGAATATTTGTTGTTTCAGGGTTCTTGTGCATGTGTCTTTGATGCGAGTCGTTGATAGCTTCTTTGCGCTGATTCACAGGGCTGCGCTCAGAGTACCATGTGCTATGTAGTTATATGATTATATAACATATAGTCTGTGTGCTATGTAGTTATATGATTATATAACATATAGTCCTCTAATTTCCTGTGTACACGAAACTGTTGAAATGTCAGATCTGCCATTTAGAATTCTCTGTTTCCAGGGATGTGGCAGTTGATACTGTGAAGACTGGGATGGGAGGTGCGACTGGAAATAAGGGAGCAGTTGCAATCCGAATGCTCTTCCATACCACCAGCCTCTGCTTCGTCTGTAGCCACTTTGCTGCGGGACAGTCACAAGTCAAAGAAAGAAATGAAGATTTCATAGAAATAGCACGAAAATTGAGCTTTCCCATGGTAAACTTCTGCTGCTTGTTTTTGTTTTTTTAAATGCATCTTTATTCTTGAAGATAAAGCTTTGAAATATGCTTTATCCCCAACTCTCTATTAGGTTTTTGAAATTTTAAAGTCATTCTTAGAAACATCACCAACGTTCAGCTAAATAGGTATTTCCTAAATAGATATTTCGTATGTTGTTACTACTGGGTTAAAGAAACAGGCCTCAGTGGGGAGGCACGTATATACTGAGGCAAGAAGCAATGTGAAAACATTTTTAAAACTTATTTTGAATTTAGAATTCCATCTCATTATTTCCAGGGAAGGTTGTTGTTTTCCCATGACTATGTGTTCTGGTGTGGTGACTTCAACTATAGAATCGATCTCCCTAATGAAGAAGTTAAAGAGCTCATAAAGCAGCAAAATTGGGATTCCCTTATAGCAGGAGATCAACTTATCAGTCAGAAGAATGCTGGACAGGTATGTACATACTTGAGAAGAGTGTACACTGAGAAGGAGACCTTAGGTAAAACATGCTTTCCTTCATTTTATAAAAATTTCTTAAAGGCTGTTTATACCTAAATATATACAGACAAACAGATAAAGAATTTTCCTAAGAGAGACAGAGAAAGAAGGAAAGCAAAGCTTACATGGGGAAGAACAATATATTATGTGTCTATAAGATTCATTTTCAAGTAGAAGAATGTATTTTCTGGGGAGAGGAATAATAGTTTAGAGTCTTAGTTTTTAGGGCTACTGATTTTTGATCTTAAGATCCTGCCAGGGATCAAAGTATACTTTGTTGCTGTTTTTTTCTTGTTTTCTTTGCTGTGTTATCTACCTTCTTGAAAGTTATTTTTTTGACTTATGACCACAAGATTTTAGGAGTATTTATTTCAAAAATAAGCAAAAGTGGTTGTAGGCCACTTGGTGCAATACCTGGGGTCATCAGGCTTGAGTTCTTAGCTCTGCATAGCGCTTAACCTTCTTAGGCTTTAGCTCATCACAGGAGAGTAAGATATGAGGCTGTGTGGTTTCCCAGATCCCATGCAGTTCTAAATGTCTGTCATAGCTCAAGGACAAGGAGCTCCCTTATTCATGTTTCCACAGTTTGTGTAACACGTTCCCAGCAAGGCTGTACATACATGAGTGCTCCCCTGGCTTCACTACCCAATGGAAACGTCCTGTGCTGCCCAATAGCACAGTCACGCGTGTACTATCAGTGGTTCAAGCCAGTGGGAACAAGTGAATTGAAGGTCAGTGATATGAAAACAGTCATATCCTGGGTGTTTTTTTAAGCTTTACTTCATTCAGCTGAAAGTGTTTATAGATGGAGCCAAATTTCAACCCAGAGTATCCCACACATAGTAACATTTAATGAATAGCAGCCTGAAAACAGAACTTTTGTGTATTTTGGAATAACTTAGTTTGCATGTGTTTATTTTAGATTTTCAGAGGATTTCTAGAGGGAAAAGTTACCTTTGCTCCAACCTATAAATATGACTTGTTTTCTGACGACTATGACACCAGTGAGAAGTGTCGCACCCCTGCGTGGACTGACCGCGTCCTCTGGAGAAGGAGAAAGTGGCCTTTCGATAGATCAGGTTGGGAAATGGACTTTATTTAAATGAATTAATGAGGGTTTTGTGCGAAAAAAGGGAGTGATAAAAGGATCAAGTAAGAAGAGAGCTATTTTATTCAAAAAAGATTTATCTGGAGTATATCCAATTTAAATATAAGGTAGATTTAAAAAATATTTTTAGGATTTTCTTTCCATGACATATAAAAAGGATCAAGGAAAAATTTTTGTAGACTTTTCTACAAAATGTTAGCTCTGTTTTTTCATTTGAGTTACTCAAGTGGTTTGCATGTATTTTGAACTACCACTTATCTGTTGAATTATTTATGAGACACTATTTAGTTATAGGCCTCTAAGTAACTTTAGAAGTATGACATTTTTAGTTTATACTAAGTAAGGAATAAGATAAGTAAAAAGTAAAAAATAAATAGTAAAGAATTTTGTTTCCCCAAAGATCTGCTCATCTGAAGAAGCGTATGGATGTCCTGCCCATTAAAGCAGGTTGCATGTCCTGCATCCCGGCCTCAGACAGCTGACGCTGAGGAAAGAGCTACCTCTTCGCCCCACATGACCCTTCCTTCTCGTACGCTCTTACATTTTTTGTTGTTCTGATTGCAGCTGAAGACTTAGATCTTCTAAATGCTAGCTTTCAAGATGAAAGCAAAATCCTCTACACATGGACTCCTGGCATTTTGCTGCACTATGGAAGAGCTGAGCTGAAGACTTCTGACCATAGGTTGAAATAGTCTGCGTATATTTCATGGTGCTTGAAGTTTGAAATACGTTCTTTTTAAAGCTTTCTAACTCATCTCCCTTCCTTTGTGCCTTAAGGCCTGTCGTTGCCCTGATTGATATTGATATATTTGAAGTTGAAGCTGAAGAGAGGCAGAACATTTACAAAGAAGTAATTGCAGTTCAGGGCCCACCAGATGGTACAGTGTTGGTCTCAATCAAAAGCTCTTCACAAGAAAATAATTTTTTTGATGATGCCTTGATTGATGAGCTTCTGCAGCAATTTGCAAATTTTGGTGAAGTTATACTCATAAGGTAAGCAAAATATTTTCTATCCTAAAGTAACTCATGATTCCTAAATAATCGCTTCTATATTAGAAATCACCTGATTTAGTGTTTGAGTAGTGTAGGAGGATTTCTGTTCCAAAACCAAAGGAAAATTGTACTGTAGACATACTTAAAGAGCGGGTAGGCTTTCAAACTGAAATCTGTACTTACAAAGCTTAAGTTGAACAATGAAACTTTTATATGAACAATTGAAGACAAAACTATGCAAGTTTTGAGAGATGATCTTTCAAACTTCCCATACAATGGAACGTATTTTTAAAAAGCGTATAACACCCAGTACTGAAAAAAAAAAAAACTTTAAAAAAAAGCCTATAACAGCCGGGCATGGTGGTGCACACCTGTAATACCAGCACTTAGGAGGCAGAGGCAGGAGGATCGTTGCAAGTTAGAGACCAGACTGAGCTACAACATGCCCTCAAGGCCAGCCTGAACTGCATAGCAAGACCCTGTCTCCAAAAGACAAAAAATAAAAAAATTAAAAAAATAAAAGCCTATAACAAAAAGAAGCTGTGATTGATAATTTTGATTTTTTTTAAGGAAAGATAAAGGTAGAGGTACTTTTCCACTCTCAAATTAAGACATTGGTGTTTAGAGCACTAATAAGTAAGTTCAATTTCCAACTAGCAGAAATGTGATAAATTGTGAGGTGTCATCCATTCCAGTCTTGTTTTCCACATTGATTTACCCATCTGCCTTTTGTGGAAGCAGTTGCCTTTCTCCTTGTTCTAAAAATGTTCTCTTCCTTATGTAGAGCAATTTCGAGAGACCTAATGGTGTGTATGTATTTGAGTTCCACAGGGAGAGAAGTTCTATTATTTTTGTGTTGTTTATTTACCTTTTAAGCTATGTTTTATATATGTTTGGTGGGCAAATCTCTATAGTAGGTGCCATAGAAGAGCATAGGAGAATTTGAAGATGTGGCTCCCTCTTGTAATTTAGTTGGGAAAATCAGCATAGTGTCTTCCCCAGATTCTAAACAGTGCAGACCACAGACTTAAGATGGTAAGGTTTCTGTAGAGTAAATGTCATGTCCAAGACACCTCAAGCCCTTTCACAGAGTAACAGAGCAAGTGGGGAGGAAATTATATTTAAACTTCTTGCAAATCCTTTGATGATGATCTATCTTAAACCTTTAAAAAAAAAACTTCCAAAATTTAAAGGTTCGAGGAAGTACATAGCAACATCTCTCAGGATTACAGATGATAGTCAGGTTTGCCAAGAGCAGAAATGCCAAACAACCCACAACATCTTGTGGACTGTGTGCGTGGGCAGAAGGGTAGCAGATAAATGTCTTCGTAGCAAATGTAAAATACTGCACAGAGCTGGGAAGAATTCAGGTTGTTTAAAGGATAAAAGACTGAAAGGAGAAAGAGACCTGGGTCTGTCTTTCTAACCCACTGGGTTCTTCTGTCTCAAAACTGGAGCTACAAGTTTTCCTCACAATGCTATCATCATTAGGAGAGTTATTGGTAAGAAAATATGTACTACTCTAATATAAAACTGTAGGCTGTCTGCACACCTAGAAATGTGCTGGGTGTTACACCCTACAATAACCAGGCTGATAAAGAAAAAGCAGACAATGAAATTAAACAAAGAGTGACTACTACAAACAGTAAAAAGGGATTATTGCCTTTTGGCTTAGAATAATACAGCCATTAAGAAGTTACCGAAGTCTGTATACTCCTTTATATTTAAATAAGAGTTCCCTAAAAATGTACAAATATAGATGCACTGAGATTCTTACATGAGAAGAAAATCGGCAAGTTTTTACCATAGTGAAAGTAAGAAGAAAATGCAATTTCAAAAAGGTTCTAAGTAAGTCCATGGATGTAAGAATCAGAATCCCCTGTTAAAGTTAGGGGCATTTTGATAACTGAGCATAAGGACCAAGAGATTAGTGCTGCCGTAGGATTATAAATGCCTTGGTACGACTATCAAAGAACAGATAATATCTTAAATTGGGGGGTCGCAGCCTTATAGGTTATTAAGACCTATAGATGAGGGTAATCCTCTATTACCAGCAATTCGAGAAAGACACTTTCATGGTGTTTAGATAAGAAAGATGTCCCTGACAGCATCCTGAAGTTTCTTAACTTTATGCAAAGACACTGAATCAGTTACCTGGGTCATGTTTGGAGTGATTATGAAAATTATACCACACCTTGATTTCAAAAGGGTAAAGCACTTGTGTATACATTCCTCTTAAGATCCATAATTGGTACTTTCGAATACTAGAAGGGGGCGAGTGGGAAGGAGAGAGAGGGAGAGAGAATACTGTATATTTATTCTGTACAGTTGGGAGTGGTTCAACTTGCAAAATTGTTTCCAGAAATAAGACTGAGAGCTTTGTTTTACTCTCTTTTGCATGATTACCTATTACATATCAGTGGCCATCCTCTTCAAAATGTGTTCTCAGGTCCTAGTTATTTAGTTAGTTAGTTAGTTAATTTTCCTTTGGGGGGGTTCTTATTTCAAACCTATAAACTTAGAATCATAGCAAAGACCATTTGAGAACCAGAGAGTAAAAATTGTCAATGACTAAGAACAAAGACCACAAGCTAAGACTCCATAGATGATTTGGGTTTCTTTTCTTGTTGTCATTTTTGCTTTTATGATTTTTTTGTTTGTTTTCACTGACAACTTCCTGTCATCTTTTTGATCAAACAAAATGCCATTCAGGGAAGTCAGAAAGATACTGAGAATACATAATGCAGAGACGCTGAGAATACGTAATGCTGGACGTGGGTAAGGAGGCTGTGAGTCAGGCCTGTTCCTGTTAGTGAAGTGAAACAAATTCAGATGCCGCCAGGGAGGAGCACCCTCTCCAGGTCGCTGCCGCTCGCTCTCCTCCCTCCTTTCCTTCCTACTTCCTGGCCTCTGCAGTGCGGGCCTCTGTTGCCCAGTAATCGCTGGACTAGTTACTGGGCTAAGAAAGTAATTACGTTTTTAAAATTGTTTTTCTTAAAGATTTGTAGAAGATAAAATGTGGGTTACATTTTTGGAAGGAAGCTCTGCCTTGAGTGTTCTGAGCCTAAATGGTAAAGAGGTAAGATGGATTTGTTGATTCTAAACCATTCTGAAATTTGTGTCTGAGATTATATTTTTATAGGCATACAGCAGCAAGAGTATATAAATGTATTTTCAGTCACATAATGTTACTTTTGTGCTTCCATAGAGATATTAACCATTGATATAGACTAAAAAGAAGTTTACCTCCTAACTTGATTTCTGTTATTTGTAATGTATAATGTTTTAAAATTTAACTAAGCGTTGATATTCTACCTTATATGTATAGTACAAAAGATTTCTATTAAGTGAACAAAATGCTTTACTTACAAGAAAACGAGGAAGGAAGTTGTTCATGACTCCTAGGAATTTATTTTGTCAGCTTCATTCTTGGTGTACGTTACCTTTTACAAACCTTACCACAGATAACAAACACATCACATTGAGAAAATTTTAAATAGAATTTTACTGTGTCAAAGGATATAGACATATAGTTTTAATTTTGATTCTTGTTGCCAAATTGCTCTTTAGAAAGGTTTTGTCAAGTTATACTATACCTGGGATTACCTTTCTCTCTTAATTGATACTGGATTTTTTTTTTACTTTGACAATCTGAAAATAAGAAGTAGTATATAATTCCTGCTTTAAGATTTTGATTGCTGAAAGTTGAGTCTTGTGTATTGGTCACCTGTACTTCTCTGACTAGCTCTTTTGTCTTTAGCCTCTGTGTATGTGTGTGTGTGTGTGTGGGTGTGTGGGTGTGGGTGTGTGTGTGTGTACACACCTAGGGCCTTACACCTACCAGGCAATTATTCCACCACCGAGCTACATACCCAGCCCCACCCATCTTTCCACTGTGGAGTTAGTCTTTTGAAGCTCCCTTTATGTTGCAGATATTAATTGCTTGTCATATATCCTGCAGATATTTTTCTTACAACTCTTGTATTTTAACTACATGAAAATTACTGATTTTTAAATGTAATTTTAGCTTTGGTCTCTGAAGCCTTTCCTTATGCCATGGCAATATCAATACTAAGAGAGCAGCTCTCAATTTGACACTCTGTGTCAGCTCTCTTCCCGGCAGGAGTGGTTTTTTGTTTTCTTTGATAATTTACTTTGTTTTATTTTTTCCCTTCCTTTCTCCTCTGCCTCACTCCCTCAACTCTAGGTTTTTATTACCATAATCACTCCTTCCTGGCACCTTAAAAGATTTTCAGAACTCTAGAAATTGTATTTGTGGAAAATACTACATATTGTTTAATTGAAATTTTTTATTTGTTTTATCAATTAGCTATTGAATCGAATTGTAACTATCACTTTAAAAAGTCCAGACTGGATCAAAAATTTGGAAGAAGAAATGAGTTTAGAGAAAATCAGCGTCACATTGCCTTCATCAACAAGCTCTACACTTCTTGGTGAAGATGCTGAGGTTGCCGCAGATTTTGACATGGAAGGTTTGTGTGTTGACTATGTTTGCTTTTGTAGTATTAGAGAAGTTTCCCTCCCATCAGTAAAGTCTTAGTATCCAAATTTATCCTTCTTTTTCTTGGGGTACACATATAACATTAACAAGGATTTATGTACCAGGTACACACTAGCCCTTTTAGTCAGCCCAACGTCAGGTTGCTCCGAGGTAATAGGTATCGCTATATCTTCCATGAGAGCGTGTATACTATTTCTAGTTTTATACATATAACTTGTTTATACACAACTACGTGCTTTATCCATGTGTTTAATTTACGTATCTGAATCCCTGAAAGCCCTTCTAAGGGGAGAAAAATCTCTGAGCAGGTTGAAATGGTGGCATCTTTGATGACCTTGGTGTCCCTTAGGTGATGTCGATGACTATAGTGCCGAAGTGGAGGAACTTCTGCCTCAGCATCTGCAGCCATCCTCAAGTTCCGGCCTTGGCACTTCCCCAAGCTCCTCACCCCGGACAAGTCCCTGCCAGTCACCTACAATAGCAGAGGCTCCTGTACCTTCCCTTCCCATCAGACCAAGTCGAGCTCCGTCGAGAACCCCAGGGCCTCCAAGTTCGCAGAGTGTGTATCGTACTTAAAAGCTGTATATGACTTTGTCTAGCCAGTGGGCTTGACTCTAGAAAGCCAGTGTTGCTGAGCTTGGGGGTGCGTATGTGGGACACCCTGGCCACAGAAGGGGAGAAGGTGCCAGCGATAAGCTGTCAGTGCAAAGGATACTCAGTGACACCACTGCCTCTAGATGGAAAGTTTTCTTAATCCTTTTTCTGTGTGATTAGGGTTGTCTGTGTCTTACAGTTGACAGTTTTCTATGGATAAGGTAGCAGGCGTAAGTATTAGGGGTTTTCTTTGTCTTTCTGTCACTGGTCAGCAGACTGCACATGACTTAAACCAAGTCCATGCCTTCTTGATGGGCCACTCAGTAAATGAGCTTTCAGCAGGGGGCCCAGGGACAGTCAGAGAGAGGTAGCATCCCTGGGGCCCCAGTAGATGGCTTTTGTTATTTCTACTGAAACTGTATGCCATTTTTCTATGCAAGTGAACACATTTTAAAATTCAACAACATGGAATGTTTATTACAAACATGTGTAGTACATTGCTTTCTGCCAGCACTTGCTTGGTGCCTGATCTGCTTACCTTCTGGCCTTGTTTAGGCTCTCCTGTTGACTCTCAGCCAGCAGCCCAGCCGCAGCAGAAGGAATCTTCCCAGACCTTGGAGCCCAAGCGGCCACCCCCGCCCAGGCCAGTTGCTCCTCCCACGCGCCCCGCGCCCCCGCAGAGACCACCTCCGCCTTCAGGTGAGCCCACTCTTCCCAATTGGGCCAGGCCCCAGATTCACCTTCACTTTATTTTAAAACATTCCACATGTTTTTACATCACTAGCTTCTAGATCTATTGGTTGGTGTTTTTTGTTTTTTTTTAATCACTGTGACTTTTTTACCTTTTCTCAAAGGACATGATAGGTATGACAGGACAGGTAAAATGTACTTAACAGGTAGGTTTTCATAGCTACCAGTGTGCAAGAGTGGTTCATTTTAGTTTTGCTAATTTGATGAGTTGGGCATGTACACTGTTCTTAGCTAAAACTAGGTTTAATTGTTTTTTAAAATCTTCATTTCTGGCTTCATAAAATCATTAAAATTTACTAATTTTTGTAAACTATATGACTAGAACTAAAGAGCATGCACATTATTTAATATGATGTTTGATATGTTATTTTTATGAATATGTGCTTTTTTATAGTATTCTGGATACATTTCATTCCAACATATATTTGTTACCATGACTACTATAGAAAATCTTGACATTTAATTCTTTATTTAATGTCATTTCCTTTCTGCTGCATATTTTCTTGTGAACTATAAGGGGCTAGGAGTCCTGCACCTGCTAGAAAGGAATTTGGAGGTAACCATTTATGTTTGTTATAATGTCTGAGTCTTAGTTCACTAATTTTTTTCCAGTTTGATCTCTACAACTGAGAGACATTTTAGGTTTAGGTTTGTTTGATGCAAATCAAGAGAAGTGACATTTTATACTCCCAAGTTAAAAATAACCCTAAGTTCCTGTTATATTTCTCTTAAATAAAAGTCTAGAGCATAGTTTTATTCGTGAATACAAGTGATGAGAGCTTCTGTCTTCCAGGAAGACATGATTGAATGTGCTTCTTTTTTTTTAACAAATGTAGTCAATCAGATCACAAAGATTTAGTTCCCTAGAGTCATGCTAATTTCAAAAGGGTTTCGGATACACTGGATGCAGAACATTTCTCAAGTATTTGATGAGTAATTCTCTAGTACATTCGTTTTCTAGTGGAAAAGTTTTTAGGGTAGCAGAGTTTCCAGGAATGTAATTTAAGCTGACGGTAATCACCTGAAATATATCTTCTATTTTGTATTTATTATAACTTGTTATAAAACCCCTGCCTTATTTATTTAAGAACTCTATGATTTTCTTTTCAATACAGAAGCTCTTATTCTAAAATGGATCACATCTTTTAAAAATGCGTAACTGATTTGATTGAGCTGGAGATAAATTTGAGAAATTTGTTTAATTTGTTTCTGTAGCGTGGGACAGGTTGTTAAGAGTTCCCCAGCAGAGCTTGTAATAATCCACTTTTAACATTATTCCGGCACTCGGTGCGTGTGTCATTATTCTAACTTGTATTCTAGCTGCCTAATGACATGAGTTCAGATTCATTTATGTATAATTCATTTATATAATTGTCCAGAAGACAATATATAAGACTAGCTGAATTATTTCAGCATCAGAGCTTCCACGAAGTCCTACCTGATGATCATTTTTCCATTAATCTACAGAAACAATCAGTATTTCCCATTCACACTCTTTTACCTATATTTCCATGATAAATTCTATTTACCTTCTGCTTTAATTAGAAACCAATCTATAGAAAATAAATTGTAAAATAATTTTGTGGAAAGTTGAATTATATTAGCAATCTAGTAGCTTTTTAAACACCTTAATTTTAAAAATTACTTATCTTCATAATTCTTTTGTGGACACTGTGTGCCATGTATTTTATTTTATTTATTTTACTTCATAATCAGTAATTCCATTAAAACAGTAAGCTTGAAGAAAATGACTGTAGTACTTTTAGAGTTTCTTGAAAATAATACATCAAAAAATATCTTCTGAGACCAGGCACATTGACCTACACCTGTAGTCCCAGCTACTCAGCAGGCCCAAGGCAGGAGGAGGGTTGCAAGTTTAAGAGCTTCTCTCAAAATATAAAATTAAAAAGAAGCATAGGAGCAGTTCAAGGGTGGAGTGTTTGCCTAGCATGTGTGAACTCATGCCTGAGTTAAGTTCCCACCTCCAAAAAAGGAAAGCATAGTCTCATGAAAATTTATAATAAAATTAAAACTTCATTTCTGATCTTTTTCCTTTTGAGAATTAAATATTAGAACTTGTAGTAGTAATATAAGTTTAGCAATAAGGAAGGAGGTGATCATAGGAGAAAGACAGTAAAACTTTCAGTCTTTCCTATGCGTAGTAATCTCAGATAAAAAAGAAAATTGCCATGCTGCTTCAGTTTGAGGAGATGGAGGACTCAGTTTGGGGCTTAGTCTAAAGTCACACTGGCTTGTACTGATACCTTGAAAGAGATTTAAAACAAATAAGGAACCCTTGTGCGAAAGTAGTTGAGTGCCTGCCTTTCTTCATTCTTTGCTGTGGGCCCTAAACAATATATAGCGTTTGTTCTTTCTCTAAAAAGGTATTGGAGCCCCTCCCAGTCCTGGGGTAGCTAGGAGAGAGATGGAAGGTAACAAGACTTCTGTGTTACAGAAATGGTTTTCTCGTTTGATTTGTAAATGTCAGCCACTCCTGTGCTTAAAGGCCTAAATCTTTTCTTAGTCCCACTGTAAACATCTCCTCCCCTCTCCCCTCCTTATGTATACCTTATATTTTTCTGCCTTCATTCTTTTATGTGTATGGTTTCTAATGGCTGCCAATTTAGTTTCCTGAGACTCGTACAGTATGTTGTTTGTGCTGTTTCATAAATTGTCGTGTATATTGAGATTGTGAAACTGTTTAAGAAGAATGCCTTCAGTTTTTTTCAGAATAAGTTAAAATGTTTAGAAATGCCTTTACTAATCTGAAGTTTTAAAAATTATTAAAAATTAGGTCCAAGAATAGAGTATTTGTAATTTCAGATAACATAAGTGCTTTGTGTATGTTGGTACTGAGCTAGATTTGTTTAAAAGACCATTAAGACTAGAGGGCACTCGTTAAGATTATAATTATTAAGGGGCTGATGTATTTCATATGATGACCATGTTTCAATTTCTTTTCAAAAGGAAAATAAATCGTAAGATGCTGTTTGTTAGTCTTTCTGCTCCTTTTGTTCCAAAGAATTTGAACCACATTTTAATATGGTTTTCTATAAGGTGAATATTTTATGATATATATATTCCTGTCCTCTATCTTAATCATATTTTGTTATAGAAATCAAAAGATCTTATTGTAAAATAACTGTTCATAATATACTGCAGCACAAAGTCCTCTTAGGAACCTCTTATATAACTTGAAATCTCCAGCCCTCCCTGTTTCTCAGAGCCGAATGTTCCCCAGCTCTGAGGAGCAGAAGTTACAGTGGTCACGTCTTGTGGCCCTTCCCACAGCGACCACATTTGCAGGGCTCACGGAGAGAGGTCTATGAGGACTGTCGCCTGAAAGTGGCCCTGTGAATGAGACATCAGAGTCGAGTGACCCTTGTCTCCCAAGAAGGCCCCTCTGAGTATTCTAGCTTCTCCTTCTTTGGAATATTTCCTTCAGGACCAACAATGGCTTTCATCCTTACCCAAAGCTAAGTACTGTGGTTTCTTAGCATCTCAGGCCCCCGTTCCTGCTGAGAATGACACAGAATGACCAACTGATGTTGTGCAATACTGTTTTATTGCTTATTTATGACTAATTTTTTCCTTCCTGCTTCCAAGCACCCAAAAGCCCTGGAACAACACGGAAAGAAAATATAGGTAAAAACACTTAAATGTAGTTATTCTCAGAACTGGACCATGAAATAGACATTTGGAATATATATAGCCAGTTTCTTGGATTTTATATATTTTTTTATTTTTTGTTGTAATACTTAAACATAGGATGCAATGTCTTTATTCCAGGACGCAATCAGCCTTCACCTCAAACAGGATTTGCAGGCCCAGGTCTTGCTGGACCCAGTATGGCCAGACCGGTAGGTAACACCAAGCCTGGCTTCCAGTTTGCTACTAATTAGTTGTATTACATGGGGGAAAACATTTGATCTTTTAATTCCTCAGCTCTAAAAGGAGGGAATTGATGATCCCTAAGGTACTTTTTCACCACTAACGTTATTTTACTGTTCTTCAAACTAATTGAGCTGTTATTTGTATAAAAATCAATATGCTTTAAGCGCTTACGTTCACTAAATAAATATCTGAGTATCTGTCAATATATGAAATGATTTACACTAATAGTAACTAAGTAACTAATATAGACATCAAGTTATCCTTCAGTAAGAAGGATTTTAATTAGCAGAAAAAATATGGTAGAGTTAGTATACTAAAATTGGTTCTGAAGGTACGAAAAATAGGAAAGCAAATGGTTTAAAAGGTTTATCCTCTGCCTTGTAATCTGTAGTTTTTTGTATGTTTATCATGTTTTGTTTGTACACATATATTTTCCATTATTTGCCCAAATGAAATTTTTCTCTGGGCTATAACATCCAGTTAAAAAGAGAGGGAAAGAGAAAATGGAAACCAGTAATCAGTAACTTAAACCAGTCTGATATAGAGACCCATATTTGAATATTGGGTAATTCAGAGCTATCACACTGATGAAAATCAGGATTGTGAGACCTTAAGAAACTATTTCTCTATGGAGTACATGCCTTGGTTACTTTACTCTAGTTGCTGAGACAAAATACCCAACACCCAAAATGAAGAAAGGAAAGATTTATTTAGCTTACAGTTTGTGGAGGTGTTAGTCCATACTTGGCGGGTCCTGAGGTAGAGTGGCTCAAGGCAGAGGGCAAACTGTTCAGGGCACCAGAGCACAGCAAAAACCACAAGCAAAAAGGGCAGAATGGCTGCAAGCAGCCTCCTTTTCTCCCCTACATTGTAAACAGCCTACCCCCACCCAGTGGTCGTGAACCTCTCAAACAATATCCATGCCCTCCTCTTTCATAGGCTCAGGATGTTTACAGAGTAAGCACCCCAGCTTCCTGCTGAATTACTCATTAGTTAAACCTGCAGATTCCCCAAGTTGACACAATGTATCAACCATAACAGTACACCTGAAAATACCTATTATATCTACTCTGTTTCAGAAAAGGGAAAGTTGCCATGTACTACCACATTTACTCAAGAATTTTGTGTAATACTGTAACAGTAGGGAAGGAAAATCAGGTATTTTGTGAAGTTAAAAGTTCAGATTAATTTCTGCTTAAAACAAATATTGTGGGTTTGGCCTTGAGCCAACATATTAAAAGAGAAAAAATATATCTTACCAGTAGTGTTCTGGTATACTTTCTTTGGAACCTTGAGTTGTTCAGGAGTTTTATTTCTATGTTTAAAAATCTTAATGTGGCTTTTCTGAAGTCTCTTAGTTGCACAAATCTTTCCATCTCTTCATGTCCTTTAAAATTTCTCTGTCTCACATCCAGGTGCATGCCTATATTACCACTACTCAGGAGGCTAAGGCAGGAGGAGCACATGAGTGCAAGGCCAGCCTGGGCTACATGGCAATTTCAAGCAAGTTCACAGCCTGGAAAATGTAGCTAGAACCTGTCTTAAAAAACCAAATTAAAGTTGTCTCTGTGTCTTCCTTGAGAGCAACATCGCATAAGCCCAGGAGTGTTTGCCCTGCACCTCATCAGATTTGAACCAGATCCTGGCTCATAATAAAAAATAGTATCTGCCTAAAATAGGAATGGTAAAATGATATCTGAAGGGTGGTTTTGAAAATTAAATATCTATATGGTACTTAATAGCTCCTCTACACAGTAACCAATCAGAAGTAAAAAGGAGGATTTCAAAATGTACTACTATGTGGCTCCAAATAGAAAGCAATTAAAATGTCAGGCTGGGGAATACTGCCAGAGAGGAGAGGAAATGAAATGCAAAAGCAGATATTTCACAGGATCTTGCATGTTGAAAATAAATGTCTCAAGTGTGGTGTTACCATTTCAGACAATTCCACCTCGGGCTGGAGTTATCAGCGCCCCACAGAGCCATGCTCGGGCATCTGCTGGAAGACTAACTCCAGAAAGCCAAAGCAAGCCACCAGAGGTGTCAAAAGGTACACACTGGGTTAGAAATCCCACTTGGGGCCCGGCACAGTGGTGTACTCCTGCAGTCCCAGCACTTGGGAGGCTAAGGCAAGAGGATCACTATGAGTTCAAGGCCAGCCTGGACTACATACTCAGTTCAGGATAAGCATGGAGTATAGAGCAAGACCCTGTCTCAAAAAAGAAAAAGAAAAAAATATCAGTTCCACTCAGGTTTTGTGTTTTTTCCTTTCCCTTTCTTTTTTGCTTTTACCTTCAGTCATGTGCCACCTCCCACAAAGAGTGTCCCAGTGGGGACACTCTTCTTTATACCACAAGAAATGAGGCTGCTTGTGGGGGCAGGCAACTAGAATCCTCCTAACATTTCATGGAAGAAAGAAAACCACAGTTTTCTAGAGTGCAGTTAACCTCTGGCCATCACTGTTTTTAGGCACAGCTCTCCTTCCGGAACCACTGAAGCCTCAGACTGCTTTTCCTGTTCAGCCCTCTCTGCCCCCACCTGCTCAAAAGTTACAAGAGCCTCTCGTCCCCATGGCAGCACCTATGCCTCAGCCTGGCCCCCAGCCAAATTTGGAAACCCCACCTCAACCCCCGCCTCGGAGCAGGTCCTCCCATAGCTTGCCTTCAGAATCTTCGCCACAACTGCAAGTAAGTCTCCATGTTTGCTGCTGTCTTTGCCTATGGCACTTGAAACATACATTTTCATGATTAGCTTTTATGAGAAATAAATAACAAATTCTAGTTTTCTTTTTACTTGTGCCATTTGGTATGAATAGCATCTGAGATATAACTTCAGCAATGAGTATCTCAAACTAGTCACATAACATTTGGCTCTTTGAGGGTTTTAGGTTGTTGTTGTTATGTGTCACATCAAAAATTCTCAGAGACTAACCTGGGACCAGAGATCTTCAGGGCATTTTCAAGTGGTTTTTCATGTTGATGTACATTTGTGACTTTTTAAAATATTTAATTAAATTTAAAGATCATAATTTACTTTAGATATTTAAAAAATGTTAAGACAAACAGGAATAATTTACCTTTCTTACTGTTCACAGTAATAAATTGGTCTTAGTTTTTATTTTCTGGAGAAAGATTAGATCGTGGACATTAGCATGGTAGTTGATTTCCAATAAACCGAGAATAATTGTTAGTTCCTCTTGATGTGAGGAGTAGCTCTTTTCTGCTGAGGTATTCACTAGATACTTCTAATGATCATAGTCATCACTGGGTCACATTAGATGGTTCAGGCCTGCAGCAGTAGTCTTGTCCACCAAAGTAAAAACCATCAAAATGGTGAGTTACCTCCTTAGTGTCTCACAGAGGACCGTGCCATCGCCTTGCAGGCTGAAATCAGGGTCACAGAGGCTTTTGTCCTCTCTGCTGATGACATATACAATTATTTTGTTCAGGGACAAACACTAAGGTAAATTCCTTTTTTAAATTTGGGTGATAGTTACTTAGTTTTCTTATATACATATATTTAAGAAAACATTTTTAAAGTTCATAGGTACTTCTTTTGTTGTTTAGTCTTATGAAAATTGTTAACCTAAAAATGCTAACAAGGCTAAAGAAAGGTGTGAACTTTTAAAAATCTGCTTTAAAACTTTGGAGAGGCCCCAAATATAGAAATACTACATATTGGCAGTGTCCCTTAAGTATATTGATAGGTAATCATTAGTATTCGTTTTCATAGGTGTATGGTACATCCCGCTGGTTGGCAGTTCATGTTGCTACGTGGTAAAGAGCAGATACTGGGGGCTGGGGATATAGCTCAGTGGAATAAGCGCTTGCCTAGCAAGCGCAGGGTCCTGAGTTCGATCCCCAGTACCGCAAAAAAAAAAAAAAAGAGCAGATACTAACAGCAATAGAACTCACAACTGTACGAGTGTTGTTAGCAGTTGTCACTCATTAGGTCACTGTCACACTGTAAAAGGTGGAGAATGAATAATACAGAGCAAATATTCTCTTAAGCTGATTAATATCAAAAAGTGCTCTACTGTTTAGTTCAAAACAGTTGAGGATACTGAAGATACATAACAATGCCAGAAACCCTCCAAAGAGTAAATGAGCACCGTTTATCCTTTGGCACTTACTTTTAGTGAGTCATGAGGGTTTTTTCTTATTTTCTGTGGTATTATATTTTAAAAAATGTAGTTGGAGGGCAAATCACACTGGCCACTGTGAACTGTTAGTGTTGCAGGACGTCCTTGTCAGAAGTATACCTTCGCCCTACTGCTCTGTGATGACTTAAGTACCCTTAGGCCAGTGTGAAGGTAGATAAAGTCCTGTGCTCTGAAAACTTTCAGGATGAGCAAACTGTCCAGGAGGATTGCAGTTCTCAGTAAACAGCATCTAGTGACACACAGTATTGCCATGGAAACATGCTGCTGACTGCCAGGTGTTGTTTTCCGGGATCATTTTTCTGAGATCATTGTTTTCTTTTTCTTGTTTTTGAGAGAGAGCATCTGACTCGTCATGTAGTTCAGGCTGACCTTAAACCCTGTGTAACAGAAGCTGGCCTCAAATTTGCAGCCACGCTCCTGCCCAGCTTCCTGAGTTCTGGGATTACAAGCGTGTCCCACCATGCTTGGCTCCATTTTCCATTATTTTAGTTTCTGTTTCTCTTTGAGATGACTTGATTTCTTGCTGGTAGCACTTGCTTAATGTACGGCCTGGTAAATTGTGTTCTCAAATCTTGTTATAATCAATTTATCAAAAATGACCAAGATGTTTTTTAAAATTCTAAATTTTCTCTTTGCTTTAGTCACTGATGTCTAATTTTTATTCTCCAAAGTAGCTGTCACTTAAAAAAATACACTAAATCTTTAAATATGATAAGGATGAGGTTTTTAAATGTGACAGATTTGATACGTTGGTTATATGGAGTAGCTCTAGAATTAAACATTCAGTAGTTTTCACAAATGTTTATTAATCCTGCCTCAAGTGTAAAATGCATTTTACATTTTAATGCATTTTCTCACCTGGCGTCTCTTCAGTGTATGTGCCTGAGGAAGGGGTATGTGCCAGTGTATGTGCCTGAGGAAGCCAGCACCCATGCAACTCTTTGGTGTCTCTTTTTATAAGGCCACTAATCCCATCACGGGGACCCTAAACTGTTGCCCTGTTCTAACCCTGATACTTCTTCCCAAAGACACCAAACACCAGCACACTGAGAGGTTAGGGCTTGAACACAAGAATTGGGGAGGTTAACAATGGTAGCCGTTCAGTCCATAATGAGATGTTTAAAATGTTTTAGAGTTCTGAAAACCTTTTTGGCATAATAAAACTTTGAATTGGTTAATAATCAAGCTCAAACAAAATTAAAATTGGGCCAGAACCAGCGGCGCAGACCTGTAATCCCAGCACTCTGGAGGCTGAGACAAGAGGACGTGGGCTACAAAATGAGTTCCAGGCCAGCCTGAACTACATAGTGAAACCTTGTCTCAAAACAAAACAAGAAAAATAACAATTAAAAAAATTGGGATCCTAATAAAATTACAAAAGAAATTACAGTTCTTTTTGTCCTACAATGTGGGCTGGGAATATAGCTCAGTGGAATAAGTGCCTGCTTGGCAAGTACAAGGTCCTGAGTCATCCCCAGTACTGCAAAAAAAAGAAAGAAAGAAACCCCCTCTTGTGCTACAATGTGCAGTTACTATTGCTATTGGGCCCTGTAAGCTAGAACTACAGGTACTTAATAACTGAATTGTTAGGGTTACTGGTTTTTCTCAAATTGTCCTCCTAACTCTTTCCTTTGATGTCTGTGTTCCTTTTCTCAAAGCAGGAGCAACCATCAGGGTAACAGGTATCTGACTATTTATCAATCTTACCTGTGCTTTCCATCTGTCATAGCGCATTAGATGTATGGGTCTTTTGATTCATACATCTAAAGTTTCACCCATTTTTTAAAACCACCCATCCACATTAATAAATTCAACTATCATACCATAAAACCTGCATTTTCTTTTTCTTAGTATTTTGGATTTTTAGGAATCATTTTAGTTGGTCTTGCTAATGCTTTACCATTTTTTGCTTCATTTTTTAATGAAAATTAACAAAACTAAACAGTATAACTTCAAGAAGGTAAACTTTAGGTATATGAAAGCCTGATTGGCAAAACCAAATTGGTTTTTGGTTTTAACAATGGCATAATTACATGAACACAAAATTTGTTTGTTTCTAAGCTTGTTTTAGGAAGTATTCTTTTTGAGAATTTTAGTAACAACGATCTTTTCAGTAAGGAAGAATTGCTGATTTAGAAAGATGAAAGTCAGTGTAATGCAAGATAATTTGAACATCGTTCCAACACCTTTCACAGTAAAAATACTAGCAGTTTTAATGTTGTCATCCCAAATCCTTCTTAGATTGTAAGTTAATTCTAATATAATGAATGGTGATGTGGCTGTCATTGACATTTCAAGTCCAATTGAAAAAACTGATCCTGCTTCTATCAAATTACCTTTAACTTATTTTAGCGTAAAAATTATATGTGAAAGTAAAGATATTTAAATGCATATAGTATTATGTGGCCTATAATTCTAAGCTGTGAAAAGTGTAAACTTTTCCTTTCCTATAATTTCTGTGTTGTGGACTGTGTTATCTGCCACTGGAGAGTTCTGTCCTAGACCCAACCAAATATTCCCATTTTGTGGTATTAATCATCAATAATCTAGGGACCACTGGTAATGTAATTACAATTTTATAATGACTATAATAATTTTCATGTCCAGTTTATTTTCATATATACACCTGCTTACTTTTGATGCATTTAGAATATACTTAAGAGTCTCATCACCCCTTAGTGTGGCACTAATTTATAGTCATGTTAAGTTTAGAAAAAATACTTGGTTTTTTTTTTTTTTTGAAAATTAATGAAATGCCTGATGAGCTAATTTGCTTCTGGAGCTGGGATCATAATTCTTTTCCCCAGCAGTCCTGTGACTAGACTCCACCCAACCAGCTTTTTTGTGAACAGGCATAAAGGGACTTAGGGAGAGAGTGCAAACTTTGCATGTGCGTAAAACAGTTCTGAGCACCTCCTGTTATCAGCTTATGGCAGCACTTGGGGCACAGCTTCCTTTTGATTTTAGAGTTAATAGACAAAAAAACAAAAAAATAGAGTTAATAGACCAAACTGAAAACATATTTTTGCCCCTGGTTTTAAACTTTTCGTTGCATTTGTTTATTACTAGCATACCTACTTTGGAATTTAACAAGATACAGAAGATCAGTTAAGGAAAGTTAACACATACCGCTACAGCTTATGGCTACAAATATACTAATAAAATAACTTTAATCCTTAAAATTGGGCTGCGGATATAGCTCAGTGGAATAAGCACCTGCCTAGCAAGCGCAGGGTCCTGAGTTCAATCCCCAGTACCGCCAAAAAAAAAAAAAAATCCTTAAAATTGAATGCCTATAGTAACATTAATTTTAATTGAAAATATGTTTAAAAGAACAGTGAAACCACATCATCCTCATAGATAAGTGTTGGAAGCTTATGCAGATTTAGCCTATGAGTTTTAAGTATATGTTAAAATTTAAAAGAACTGGGCATGGACAAATTTGTTAATTCTGTACAGTTTTCTTACTACTTAAGAACCTGGGTGAATGAAATGAGTTTTTATCAAATTTCTTTGAGAGTGAAAATACGTAGACTTAATAAAAGAACTTAGTAGTTTTTAGAGTAGGATTTTAGCTGTTTGACTCTACTTTTTAATTTCTAAATTTGTACTTGCCCAGAAAGAGGAAAAATAATTCAGACAGGAAGAATGGAGAGTAGTAATAAATATAAGCTGATTATGCAGTGTTCTCTTTCCTTCCCAGGTAAAAATAAATGGAGTCTCAAGTGTCAAACAAGAATCGCTATCAAAGAGTGACCCATCTGAAGATCTGTCATTTAATCTGCTTGCTGTATCAAAGGCTCAGCTATCTGTTCAGACATCACCGGTTCCAACCCCAGACCCACAGAGGTTGATTCAGCTGCCTTCTGCAGCACAAAGTAATGTTAATACTGTGAGTTCTGTAAGCTGCATGCCAACCATGCCTCCAATTCCAGCCCGGAGTAAATCCCAGGAAAATATGCGAAGTTCTCCAAACCCATTTATTACTAGCTTGACCAGCACAAATCCCTTCGCTGACAAGACTGCCATCCCTGGAAACCCATTTAGAGCCCAGTCTCAAGAATCAGAGCCCACTTCATGGCTCTCCAGAGAAGAGCCTATTGCGAACAGTCCTTTCCCTTCTTTGATGCCTCTCAGTCAGAACACAAGCAAGCCTTCGTCTTCACGCGATTGTTTTAAGGACAGTTTTGATCTGCAGGACCAGTCTACAGTGAAAACAAGCAATCCAAAAGGATGGGTAACCTTCGAGGAAGAAGAGGACGTTGGTGTAAAAGCGAAGTCAAAGTCAGTTTGCCCAGACTCATTGGGTGATGAGCCAAGTGCGTCTCATGATGACTGGAGCAGAAGTGCGCCTGCTTCTTGTGCGCTGCCGTCCCGAAGACCACCTCCGCCTCCTGTGCCCCTGCTCCCGCCCAGCACCAGCCCCAGCCCCAGCCCTGCCACGGACCCCTTTGGCACCTCAGCATCTAAGGCATCTCCCACACCGGACTCCACAGAAAGATGATGCTACACTATGGAAAGTGGGAAGGGTTGCTTGTTTGTTTTTTAGTTTTGGCAGAGTAGAGCCAAAAGAATTGGGCATTAGTTATCCATTATGTGCAATAAGTAGTTGTCAAGCGCACTGAAACCTTCATAAGATACCACTGTTGGTGTGAATAGAGTTGGAATATGTGTGTATTAGAAATAAGGAAAAGTCCTTCTGAATATTAACTCGAGTTTTGGTGTGTTACTCTTCAGACGAGTAGGAGACAATAGTAGCCATAAAAAGTGCTTAAAACTACCTTAGAAAGTAAGCCTTGTTCAGAAATTCCTTGTCAGTCTCTGAAGAATCTTGGAATGCCCACACAACGTTCAGCTGACATTACTGCCAGCTCTTGCGCACTGGTGACAGTCGGTATTTCTATTTACCAAAGAGCTGCCAAAGTTACAGTGACACAGTTTTGAAAGGCATCGCTTTAACAAAAATGGTACATACGTGTGTACATATGTGTAATTATACACAAATATACATACATGTGCATATTTACAAAACTCTTAAATTCTAAGGTTGTAACTCAGACCAGATTTTTTACTTACAAGTTCTAACAAAGACCTTCTTCAATGTCTCATTACCAAAAAGATAATGTATCATTTGAAATATTTCGTTAATTTTATTTCTGAAACTAATAGATGTCTCTAGAGAAGAATTTTCTACTGTTCTGCACCCCAGCCCTTTAAGTACACACACCCTTGTTACTTTCACTCCAGGGCCTCCATATGCCTTCCCCTGGGAGGAGGTTCTTGCAGCTGGCAGCAGCGTAGTTTGTGGTCACTGTCATATGGACACTTACTCTAATTCCCATGAAAAAGTACTGTGGCCTTATATGTAGGGAAAGCACGTACCACTAAGTTCAATGAGAAAGGTTAGAGCTGAACATACTCTCTTCCTTCTGCACAGGTAAGGACTGTGTTAGCATTTCCTTCCCATGCTTTTCTGTTTGCTGCTTTTGCTCTGGAACTTTGCTTTTAGCAGGAAAAGCAGCCATCCCCAGAGTACTTTGGACCAGGGGCATACCCCGTGTTGTCTCTTCTCCCCGAGAGGCTCCACAACACACTTCCGATGCTGCTTTTAAGTTTTTAGAGGCTATACCTCAAATTAGCTGTGGATTTTGTCTCCTGCACTGCCAGTATGCAACTAATCCTGCTTTTATTAATTTTATGGAGTACACAGAATTTTTACTGAATGTAGTATTTTGATATCATTAGGTAAACGAATCAGAAAACTCCTTGAGTAATAGTTGTTTTGTTGTCAGTTTAAGTTAAAAATCATCTTCACCCATTGACTTATATTAACATTCCTTTTATATATATGTAAAGAGTTGTGTGTGTCCACCTAAATTCTTAGGTCCACATTTAGCCTTTAAAGATGCACATTGGGAGTTTATTAAAAAATAGAGTTTATGGTTAAGAATATGTAAAGTGTAAAAGCACAGCAAATTGCATTGCACTTAAAACATAAAGCGAATCTGTTAGGAACAAGCACTTTTCTAAATGCTCAAATGTTATCAAAATATTATATTTATAGGAAGTAGTCCACTATGAACAGCCAGGATTTGCTATTAGAAATAACTCTGGTGAGTTTTATATTGTGCTTTAGGGGGTGGGGTTCTGATCATTTCAGCAGTAGTGTCATTTAAACAGCAGTATTACATAAGCAGTGTGCTTCAAAATGTGAATTAACTTGTTAAAATTGTGGCTTTAACACCTATGTGATTGGTGTGTATGGTATTTGCTCTCCATATGCAAAATAATTCATTGTTAGATTAACTTCCCTAGTGCCAGTTGCAGCTCTGTGAGCAATGTTTCCTATTGAGTATAAACTACTGTCTAAAATATACATATCAGCAGCAGCTCAGCCTTCGTCAGGAAAATTATATTTGGCAAGTTGCTGAAAATGCACAAAGTTATAAAAGTTAAAGGTATGCTGCAAATAACTAGGCATTATTCTGTGTATTATTAAATATTTACCAGTTCTGTTCAAAGCAGAGCAGAAATTAGACACTAAGGATCTTTGTGAATTCTTTGTCCTCTATAGTAGATTGCTGTTTATATGTATGTAAGAATTTTATTGCTTAGGTGGCATATAATATTTATAACTATATACTTTATAGAAGTACAGTATTAAAATCAGTGGTATACAGATATTCTGTACATATCTGGTAAAATGTGATGTCATATAAAATAAACATAGCTGTCTTTACCATGCTGACTGCTTTGCTCAGAAGGGAAGAGTTTTTCTCAGCCATTTTCTTTGTGCTTCCCATATACAAGTTGAGTGGTATTTGGGGAAAATAAGTTGGGTCTATTGTCAAATCAGATATTTTAACTCAAAGCCTTATTTTCATATAATAATTACTCCACATAATGTTTACTGTAAGAAGAGAGATTTTCTGTTATTAATAATTGTCAGTAAGCCATGGACTTACTCCATAAGAGAGCCCCTCATTAGAAATCTTCTTAGCTTGAAAATAATGATAATTTTCTGACCCACTGCAGAAAAACCAACTGGGAGGCAGAGGGGAATTAGGACACCCACTGCCGGATAAAAAAACTGAACAGACCAGAAAGACCTAAATAAAGAGACCACAGCAAGTAGTTTCTGGAAGTACTGACTTTCCCAGTCCCTTTTTGATTGACATTCAGAGCCATAACTTTGGCTTCTAAATAGTTTAATTGTGCATTAACCTTTGATTAAGTTTCAGATACAAACAATAGACGTTTTAGGGAACTTCCTAAGATAATTGTGGAGCTGTGTAGTGTGAAGGAAGAAGACGTAATGCGGAGAGAGCCTGCGTGCTTTCCCCTGCTTCCTCGCACAGCACTGGTGCAGTACAACAGTGTGAGCAGGGCATGCACAGCTAGAAGGATCATTCTGTCCCTGGGGGTGCCTTGGGTTGGCCTCTCCAGTCTTCAGCCTCCACCCACCGGTAATCTTGCTTTAACTTTGTCACTGCAGGAATGTTATGTAAGTGGGGCTGGAGATGTAGCTCAATGAGAGAGTGCTTGCTTGGCATAATGGAGGCTCTTGGTTCAATCCCCAACATTACAGCTAAGTTACCAAATAGTACATTAAGACACCATTTCTACAAAACATACAATAGAGTCTTTAGGGGTGTATATATGTGTTAATGGTATAAAAACATGCAGTGGAAATGATAAACACCAAATTCAGAAAAGCAGTTTATTTCTGATGAAGGGGAAGAAAAGAACAGGATCAGAAGGGTTTATAGAAGATTTAATGATTTACAGTGTATTAGGATTTAAAAACAACAAACTGGGTAATACATAAAAGTTGCACTTTTTCTCCCTGACTGCCTGACATCCAGCAGCCACCATTCTGAATTATCCAGACCTGTCCAAGTGTGGCGTTGCATGCCCATTATCCTAGCACTAGGGAAGGCTGAGGCAGGAGGGTTGAAAGTTTGAGTCTCATTTGGACAACCTAGACCCTGTCTCAAAATTTAGAAAACGATGGAAGAGCTGAGGGTGAAGCTCAGTAGGAGACCCTGGGCTTGGTGCCCACTACTGATACAGGAAAAATAACTCACAGCCTGTTACATTTCATATGTGCCATGAAGGAATCAACCCACCACTATCCCACTCCAAGACCCCACTAAACGACCCCTCTGGGCACAGCTGCACCTGGAGACTCGACACTCTCAGCCCTGCTACTGATAGCAGCCACTACTCCCTGTGGTTCCCAAGCCTGACCTTGGGCACCATCACCGCTGTGCTCTCTCAAGCCTTGTTCTCGGCAGGGAGCCACAGCCTCTCTCACTGAACCCCCGTCTGCCCCCATGAGCCTCCAAAAGACCCTGTAGCCTATAGGAGAGTGACTCGGTTACTTTTCTCTCGTTACTGAGACAAAAGACCCAAGGCCCAAAGTTAAGGAAGGAAAGAAAGGTTTATTTACCTCACAGTTTGTGGAGGTTTCAGTCCAAACTCGGCTGGCTCCAGGGCAGAATGGCACATGGCAGAATGCAACAGTTCATGGTGGCATGGCAGAGAAAACAGCAAAAGCAGCAAGAGCACAAAGGGTGGAGAACAAGCATCTTTTCCTCCCTTACAGTGTATGCTTGCTATCTGCCCATGCCCACACTACCTCAGTCCCTCCTCTTGCACAGGCTCAGGATGCCAAAATACATCCTAGAGTAGGAAGGGCATGTCCTTTTCACTCCAGGATGTAGAACTGCTGAGTACTTAGCCAAGCCTCTAGAATCCAATGTATCAACCAGAACAGAGTTTCTGGTGTGGTCTCCAGTGCCAAAGCTGTCCCTGTCCCTCAGCTTTGTTCTGAAATAAACTTTTCTAGTTGAGCTCATACCTGTTTCTTTTCCTTTTTCATAACATCCCAAGTCCATGGTCTCATGGCATCGAGGAATGAAGTTGCAGACCAAAGGAGGAAGTTACAAGAGTTTTATTAAGGAGAAGGGCAGTTCCTGGACTTCCAGAAGGGGTTCTGAGTGGGTGGCTACCAAGGCCCGTTGTCAGGTAATTTATACAACAAAATCACAACATAGGTCAGACTACAATCAACCTATAGGGTCATGAGTATAGTGAAACCACGTTTTGCAAGCATAATTTGTTCCAGAAAATGCTTGTAATAATCCAAAGCATTTGTACATCAAAGCAAATAATGGAAACTCAGGTAATTTGTTCCACAACCCAAAAATACTCATATAAAAGTGATGACAATACTGTAATATAATACAAAACAAAGAAAATACAATATATAAAGAAAAATATTCTGCATTCACTTTTGAAAATCCTCATAGCTGGTGTGAGGGAGACAAGAGGAAGGTTATTGTGTGGAATGACTTTCAATCTCAGGGAATCACTGCTACCTACTGGCTTGATGGAACCCTTTGAGTCTCATTTGAGTCTCAAGGAACCTATCATGATACTTGCTTTAGTCTCCTTTTGAGGATTTCATTGAAATGTGACATTGCCTTGTCATTAATCAGACTTCATTGCTCCCATTGCTATAGCCTTATTTGGGTGGTACTTTTCTACAAAATTTTGCTCTGTTTCCAACAGTTTACACATCACCATAATTTCATTTGAAGGGAGGGATTCCTCCCCCCTTTTCTCCTTCTCTGCTAACAGGATCTCCTCCATAACCTCTTGCTGTTGGGAAATGATCACCCACAATCCCACATAGAGAGAACCATTGGCCCAGTTGTGACCATGTGATGTTTGTCATCACATACTGCTAGTATTATGAGACATTGCTCATTTATCAAGTTACATCCATTGGAAATGTTTGACTTATGGAACACTCACAGAACAAGTTACAGTCCAAGGTTTTACTGTACAGTCGCTTAACTAACATTGAGCCAACAGGCAAATGAGTCACATAGCAGGAGTATATGGAAAGAACAAAGGTGTATCTGGAAAGGGATGAATCCAGATGTTCTGGTCCCCTACCTATGCATCTGATGCCTATCTGGGCCCACTGGACCTAAAGTAACCCTTTAACGGAAGGAAACTAGGTTAAGTAGACCAGGTGGTGGTGATTACAGTATAACCTCAAGTTGCTGTTTCTCTCTAGGGAAACTCGCAGGCCTGCACACTGCATCTCCATCTTGAGGCCTGACTTTGTCTAGACTCCCCTCCTGCCTCGGTCTTTGCATGTCTAGTTTTCTGTGCTGACTTTCTTGAGTGTCCATTCCCTCTTAACTGCATATTAATTTCTATCTAACTTAGCTGTCTGTAATAGTACCACCAAAAAAATATTATCCAGACCTGGAAGGGCATCACTGATAGATTCCTTGAACAAATAGATGCAAATGGTCCTAAGATGCTCTAGAAAGACAAGTATCTAAAATACCGGGAGCAAACCACAAGGCACAAGAACACACCGAATGTTATCTGTGCGGCCTTGGCTAGCAGTATTTGCCACGTTGTAGCCCAAGTTCTGGGTGTTCGGAGAGGCTTAGCTTTGTCATAGCCTAATGTAGATCAAACTATTCAGTTTCTATGTATTTTGCAATAGCTGAAGTCAGTCACTCATATGGGGGAATTCTGAGATTTGTGTAACATTCCCCAGGGGAGAAAGGGGGGTTTACTCCAAATTCTCACATATGGGATCTAATAAGATATCCACTCTTTCTAGTGTTCTTTCGGCCTTTTTGTTTTTGGAGACAGGGTTTCGCTTTGTATTTCAGGCTGTCCTGGAACTGGCGGCACTCCTCCCGCCTTAGCCTCCCAAGTGCTGGGATTGGTGCGTGCCCATCAGACCAGCTTGTCCATTTATTTGTTTCCCTTGTCACACTGAGAGCTACTTTGGACCCCGTTTCGATAAGAATTTGTGGGAAAATACCTCTTTGAATACTTTGGGAAGGGTCACCTTGGCAGCAGCTACTTGGGCTACTCTAAATGTGCGAATTTGACTCAGCCTGCACAAATAAGCACTGGCACTTGCCCTATCCCTTGGATCCTGAAAACAGATAAGCGATGACAGAACAAAACAGCGACCCAGCGAGGCCTGCCAGTTCCAAATTTCCTCAGACCGGAAGCAAGGAGAAGGCGTTTCCGGAAGCGGAGGCCCTGAGATGCGGAAGCCTCGGCTAGACCCTGGGGTTGCTGTGGAGAGACTGCGGCAGAACTTGGTTCCTTTTGTTTCCACCACCGCATTCATTCCCGCCCTAGCAACACCAGCCTCAACTCGCCAACTCCTTGGGGAGAATCTCAGGCCTCTAGAGACTGTATTGTGCAGTCCGCGCGCGCCCCCTTGCGGCGTGTTTGCGTTGCCTAAACAACCGCCACTTCCGGGAGCGGGACTGCGGGACTCCGCTGGGTGCAGATTGCTGCTGAGGCAGGAGTTAAGTATAGGGAATGGGGCCCAGCAAACCATAGAAAACCGGAAGAAGCTTGAGCAGAAGGGCCCGGAAAGGAAAGCCAAAACTGGTGTGATGTGGTGTGGTTTGCGCCAAAATGACGACTTTAGTGCTGGATAACGGAGCCTACAACGCTAAAATCGGTTACAGCCATGAAAATGTCTCGGTTATTCCTAATTGTCAGTTCAGGTCAAGAACAGCACGGCTCAAAACCTTTACTGCTAACCAGATAGATGAAATAAAAGACCCTTCAGGACTCTTTTACATCCTTCCTTTTCAAAAGGGCTACCCGGTGAATTGGGATGTCCAACGACAAGTTTGGGATTACCTTTTTGGAAAAGAAATGTATCAGGTTGATTTTTTAGATACTAATATTATTATCACAGAACCATATTTTAATTTCACTTCAATTCAAGAATCAATGAATGAAATTCTATTTGAAGAATACCAGTTCCAAGCAGTATTAAGAGTAAATGCCGGGGCTCTCAGTGCGCACAGGTATTTCCGAGATAATCCTTCTGAATTGTGCTGTATTATTGTAGACAGTGGATATTCTTTTACACACATAGTTCCTTATTGTAGAAGTAAAAAGAAAAAAGAAGCAATTATTCGGATCAACGTGGGAGGGAAACTCTTAACCATCTGAAGGAGATCATCTCGTACCGGCAGCTGCATGTTATGGATGAAACACATGTTATTAACCAAGTTAAAGAAGATGTGTGCTATGTGTCTCAGGACTTTTACAGAGACATGGATATTGCCAAGTTAAAAGGAGAAGACAATACAGTCATGGTAGACTATGTCTTGCCTGACTTTAGCACAATTAAGAAGGGCTTTTGTAAGGTAATTTTAAAAATCTTCGCTGGATGTGGTGGTGCATACCTATAATCCTGGCTCTCTGCAAGGCTAAAGAAGGAGGATTCCAAGTTTAAGCCCTGCCTGGGCAATTTATAAGACCCTGTCTCAAAATAAAAATACAAAAAGGAAAAAAAAAAAAGTATAGGGAATGGGCGGCCGCGGCCGCCTCGGCTTGGCCACCCTCGAATTCTGACCTAAGCAGGCAGCCCTCCTGACTCTGTTTAACTGTTGTCCTGGCAACCACCACTTCCGGGAGCGAGTGCAGTTTCCCCCTAGCTCCGCGGGTGGGGAAGCTCCAGGGTTCCGGCCGGCAAGCGGCAGTTGGTCGTTCGCTGTGTTCGCGGCTGGAGCTGGCCGCGGCGGATCCTACAGGCTGCGTGTCACGACCCTTTCGGACGCCTGGACTGGGCCTCCGGAGCCGCCATGGTTCTGCTACACGTGAAGCGGGGCGATGAGAACCAGTTCCTGCTGCAGGCGCCGGGCAGCACCGAGCTGGAGGAGCTCACGGTGCAGGTGACCCGGGTCTACAACGGGCGGCTCAAGGTGCAGCGGCTGTGCTCAGGTGCGGCCCGGGGGTGCGAGAAAACCGGGCGATCCGGGCTGGAAGTTGGGCCGGGCCGACAGGGATCTTGGGCTAGGGCCTAGGGGCCGAGTCTATGAAGATTTGAAAATACTGACAGCAGCTAAAGGCGAAATGGGACCCTAGGTCTAACCAGGGGTTTTTACAAACCGAATAAGTAGAGGCGGGTCTGGCACCCCTAGCTCGGAGGTGAACAGTAGGGGAGGACGAGAGTGCCCAACTGTCTGAAGCCAGGCTTTGGGGTGCTGCGAATAAGTGAGAGTAGGAGGAAGCCAAAAGACTGGGCTCAAGAGCAGATGTAGTGGACGCGACCAAGTGAGTGTGTGGTGGGGCTGATGCCTGGGTGGGTGTACAAAGGGTGAGTGCCGTATCCCGAGACTAATAGGGTAAAGCAGTCTCTAGTGGTGAGCCCCTTGCCTTTGGGAAGGCCTTCAAAAGTGAGAAGCCTGTGAGAACGCCTTGGCGTCCTTTTCCGTCTCCTTGGTTACACAAGTCCATTGCGCCTGCTACAGCATTTGATCGCCCACCTCTGAATACTCTCTAGAGCACCGCTGGCCAGTCGGTATCCACTAGGCGCAGGTGGCTCCTGAGCGTTTGAAATGTGGCTAGTGCGACTCAGGAATTGAGGCAGGCGCTTATTCCACTGAGCTATATCCCCAGCCCCTCTAGTTTTATTTCATTTTAATTAAATTTTGAAAGTCACATGTGAATAGTAATTGCGACATTTGACAGCACAGCTTTAAAACTTAACATCGTTGTCTAGGTGTGGACTAGGGTACTATTACTGTTATGTGCTTCTGTAACTATATAGACTATGTAATCACTGTATAAGTAACTTATGTATATGAGTTACTAATATACTCTACATCAAATAATTAGCTTTGTATTTTTTTCTAATTCATAGTGCTTTGGGGTTTTTTGGAGTTTTTAATTTTTAAAAAGTTTTTACTAGTACATATTTGAAGTACCTACGTCATCATGGCAGGTA
This sequence comes from Dinomys branickii, assembly GCA_004027595.1. Taxonomy (NCBI): domain Eukaryota; kingdom Metazoa; phylum Chordata; class Mammalia; order Rodentia; family Dinomyidae; genus Dinomys; species Dinomys branickii. Next base: position 94,744 of record PVLD010000790.1, read on the forward strand.
CAAATAACAAATCTATTAAAGTCCATAAATACGTGGTTTTTACACCTCTTAAGGGTCATAGACTGTCCATGAAACATATGTGGCTATTTTATAAATAACTTACATAAATTGGTAAGAAGGATTAAAGGGAGCTTATCAAAAATAAGAGAGACAAGACAAGGGCCCTCGTTTTCTGGCGGCACGTGCCCTGTTCCAAGGCATGCCTTTATGTTTTACCCAATCCACATATATTCACCCCCAAAGCAGTCTCCTTTGAAACCTTGCAAAACTGCCTGCTTTGCCGTCTCCCTGTCCCTCCCTGGCGTCCTCACTGTGAAGAGGGCACAGTGAGACCTATCCCAATACAACCCTATGGAATTGGTGGTGTGACTGAGTTAGATGCTTCATGTCTCTCTCCCAGTTCACATCTTTAAGCAACTGGGGGCCGGGGGCTGGACTCATCCAAGCTGGTCTTCCTAGGGGAGGGCACAGGTGCCTGCCTGAGCCAGGACGGACACTGGCAACTGTAGCAAAATCAGTGGATTCTAAACTCACCAGCGTCACTCCATCCCTTGAGCTCCACACTAAGAATTTACAGAAGAGGTTGCTTGATTCATTTCCTCCTCAACTGGTTCCATTTTTAAATAACATTTAAGATTGAGGCTGATTTGGAAACAGCAAACTGAAGAAATTATACATAATCTGCCCTTAACCCTCCCCACCAATTTATAGAAATTATGTATGAAGTTACATGAATTAAGTTTATGAAGCACTCACCTGAATTAAGTGTTACATAAAATATTAACCTTGTGCTCTGACCACACTTCAGATAATGGAATCTGCAGATCAGCAGGATGCGTCTGTTCAGAACTGCCCAGCTGGCCTCACAAGGTTGCATTAAATAAAATCACCTGTGTGTGCACACTTGGCAACACTGTATGACTGTGTACTCCGTTTGGGGGATTAATTTTGCACCTCTGGAAATCCAAGCAGCAGGACATAGCACAAAGGCTTAGAAACACGGACTCTGTCCCTGGGCTGCTTGGGACGGGGGACGCGTTCCTAAGCTCTCCGTGCTTCCATTGACTGAGGATGGACTGATGACTTCATCAAGGGTCAGAGGCAGATCTGGTACATAGCTAATGATGTGTCAGTGTTAAAATATGGAGTCGAATGGCCAGGCCTCTGACCCTCAGAGCTTGCATTCCAGTGGGCTCTAAGGTGGTGTTTATGATGCATATTATGTAACTTTCCCTTGTTTTTAGAAATGGAAGAATTAGCAGAGCATGGCGTCTTTCTCCCCCCTAATATGCAAGGACTGACCGACGAGCAGATCGAAGAGCTGAAATTAAAGGACGAATGGGGTGAACGATGTGTACCTAGTGGGGGCGCAGTGTTTACAAAGGATGACATTGGGCGAAGGAATGGGCAAGGTAATCAAGCTTTTCTCATGGGTGCCCGCTGAGTGTACTGATAGTATGGAAGCAGTTCTTTAACTTAAAAGTTCTGTACGAACTTTCCAGAATGAGTTAGCTGCCTTCTTGGTCTAAACTGTAGTGAGCATATGGGTGTATTAGATGAACCATATAAAACTGCTATATCTATAGGTCAAAAATGTCTGACTATTGGCAACTTTTTATGACTTAATCTGATAGGTTTGCCTCTCTCTGGCTGGTACGAATTAATACATGGTGCATCACCTAACGTACTCATAATTGATCCCTTCACCAACACCCGATTATGTGCTGCATCCCTATAAGACTGTTAGGAGTATTACAGCAAGGACTTTACATGCTGAAAAATATACACATTTTTAAAATATTGAAGATACTAGGAATTATTAGTATTTCCTTTGAATTTTAACCTGGAAATGGTTGGTTGTCGTCCACATCTTTTTATGCCCGAACTCATTCTCAGTCTGAAGAGATTCTCTGCTTTTGGAAGGCATTGCCTCAGTTTTATTTTCAAAAATGTCTTACAAATCAGTTAGCCATTCATTGCTCATCTTTAAACTAATATTCTTAAATTGGCCATTTCTCTTCTAATATAATTTCAATGTATATTTATACTATTGAACTTGTCTCATTTTTCCTAAGTTTGAGAATGTTATCTCTGTTGGCTTTGGTTGTAAACTTTCTAGTTACGATATTTTTCGCTTTGTCTAGGGATCAGGAAATTAATGAGTCCTATGCCAAATGCAACCAGTTGCCTGTTTGTAAATAAAGTTTTATTAGAGTGCAGCCACCTGTTCATTGAAGTAAAGCCTTTGCTGGCTTTTGTGCTACTGTGGCCGAGTTGACTAGTGCACAGTAGTCTGGGGAGCCTAAAATATTTACTCTCTGGTCTGTGCAGGAGAAGTTTGCTGACCCTGTCCATCCAAGGACACATACTAGTATCCTCTGTGACCTTGGGTAAAGCTCTCTCTGGACCTTTCTTCTCTGTGGGATCTTCACTGTCCCTCGCCAGGTCCTAAATTCCCTGTCCTAGATTCCAGACCACACACACCCTCTGTTCACACATTCCCAGACTCAGAAAGGGCATCAGAATCAGAGAACTTTTAAAAAAGCTGTCTTTGATTTCTTCTCTCTATTTTTGTAGCTCCAAATGAAAAAATGAAGCAAGTTATAAAGAAGACCATAGAAGAAGCCAAAGCAATAATATCTAAGGTCAGCCTTTTTAAGTGATGCTTTTGAACGCTTGTATTTTTAAAAATACTAAATTATGGCTTCCAGAGTTAACTGTCAACCAACTTTTTTTCCCTTTTCTTTTTTTTTCCTTCGCCTTCCAGAGGCAAAAGAAAAGAGCATATTGGGGGTGGACCCTTGCTTTCCTTCTGAGATAGTTATTCAGATCACACTACCTAGCAGACAAAAGTTTTTGTTGGCTTGTGCAAATGTAGGTTCATATTACAGATGTCCTTACAAAGTGTGATAAAAAATACAGTGACTGCGGTTGCTGATTGCCATGCATTGTAAAGGCAGGCTCACAAAACACGGTGTGTCCTCCTTCACCTTATTCACTGGATCTGGCACTGTGTAACTTCCGGCTCCTCCCAATGTCAAAATGACCATGGAAGGTAAACATTTTGAATTGATTCAAGACATTCAGGCGGCCTTAGCAGCACAACTGAAGATATGAAAGAAGACTGCTTCAGAAAGTGGCGAGAAAGATGGGATGAGTGTGTTCAGAGAGAGAGTGGAGGGGATTGATGTAGTTCTTTTTAATGTAAACATTCACTGCATTTTTAAATCTAATCTCATAACTTAGTTTTCTTGTAAATTATTATATTTATATAAAAATCATTTCACAGAAGAAACATGACATCATGGGCACGTGGATAAGTGCACCAAGTGGAAGATAATTTAAGGCTATTTAAAGAATTGATATTTTTACCTGTCGGATTTATTTATGGATGGACACCGTTAGTTGCTGTCGCCCTCCTTTGCAAGTCTTCTGGGTGTAACCACTGTTTCTTTGTTCCTCCTGATTTATTTGGCAAACCTGCTACTTCTGAACTTTGCCCCGACTCTTAAGTTCTTACTGTGTGTAGAGCACCCCCGAGGCCCCTGAAGTCTTGCTGGAAAGAATTCAGTGCCGTCCAATGTTTGCCAGATGTACTTGGCTGAGGAGCCGTAGTATTAATGGTCACTGCCAGCCTCTTCCTAGCAGCACATCTCAGAGCAGCCTAGACCTGGTTCTGCCCGCTTCGCTCCACACGCTTTCTGTGGAGCCCCGTCCTGCTTCTCTCTTCCCTTTGCCTGTGTGTTCATCAGGGTACTTTATCCCTGACCCACTTTCTCCCTTAGCAATTTCTTTTCCACCTGCTGGTTCCGCCCCTGTGCAGGTGACTCGCAGACTCCTGCCCGGTCCCCCTGCTGTCTTCCCTAACTCGCAACCCACATGTCCACGTAGTTCTGAGATGCTCCTCTGCAACCAGGACGTCAGCCAGCACGGGAAACGCAAGTTCTCTAGGCCTGTGACCCCTGTTTCCCTAACTTCTCTCTGTGTTCTGTACCTGTGAATAACTGTGTCCTGCAAGCCGCCCTGTTGCTACTATCAGAGCCACGCAGGGTTGGCCACGTAGAGCATAATCCTGTGTCTCCCTCAGCACTTCCCTGTCACCTATGTCTGAAGTCTGGTTCTCTGCAGTCTGCTCCCAGGAGGCTTCTTAAGCCCACCTCCTCCTTTCGTTTCCAAAGCCACTGGAGTCAGGGCGGGAGAGAAAGAGCACACAGAGCTCTGGTGTCGGAGTCCACGTGAGTTACCCAGCCGGCAAGCTCCGCTGAGCCTAAATGCCTAGAATTTTTACCAACATTTTGTTACATAGGTCTCATTAAATTATTGGCCACATGACTGAGCTTTAAAATGCTTGGAATCACTGAGCGATAGGAGAATCTTTTATTGTTTATAACAAGCCCCTTCTCACCACACCTGAGTTTGTGCTAACACTATAATCCACGGTGAGGACCGGAAGCCCGGGCCGTGGTGCAGCAATGGTAAGCGATGGGAGAACCTGTAAGAAGGGCCCAGAAGGGTGGAGGCCTGGGTGAAGGTGGATCACAGGGCAGGGGCAGGGTGGAAGGGTGGCCTCGCTGCCCTCCCCTCCCCGGAGGCTGAGGGCGAGAGTGAGGCTGAAAGCTCCCGCAGTCTGACCACGTGCCTGGTTCTGCCGGCGCAGCCAGCCTTTTCCTTGAAACTCTGTGCCACAGTCCCCATTTGTTGTTGCTGTGACAAGACACCAGCAGCTGGCTACTTTATTTTAAAAGAGAGATTTACTTAACTCACATATTTGGAGGCGGAAAGTCCAAGACCAAGTGGTTCCCCCTGTGTGGCCAGAGGACAGCAGAGCTCTGCAGAGAAGGGTGCACAGGGGCCACTGTGGTGGGGGTGCTTGCTCTGTAACCACCCATAATCACCTCCTGCTAGCCCACTCTTAAAGGTTCTCTCATCGCTTAACATTGCTGCACCACGGCCCGGGCTTCCAGTCCTCACCGTGGATTATAGTGTTAGCACAAACTCAGGTGTGGTGAAAAGTGGCTTGTTATAAACAATAAAAGATTCCCCTGTCTCTCAGTGATTCTAAGCGCTTTTGAAGCTCTGTGCCAGACACCAGGGAAAAGACCAGACATATATACTCTTTATTAAATCACACCTTTGCTCTGAAATCTTCAGATCCTCCTAACTGCTGTCCTTCCACCTAGGTCTGCTCTACATCCGCTGCAAGATTAATCTCACAGCCTCATCACTGCTCCCCAGAAAAGCCACTTGCTGCCCATCACCTAACAGAGTAGATGCGAACTCCTCAGCCTGGTTTCCATTCACCATTAGAAATAAACTCCACTTTCCCCCAGGGCTGCCTCTCCTGCTGGCCTTCAGAGGAGCAGGAATAGCTGGTACCTGCCCTTCGTACCTGTGCTTGCCCTGGAGCACACTCCTCCCATCTCCAGCTTTTCATTTCCTTCGTGTTGAAGGCTCCCTGAGCTGGCTTCTCACTCTGGAGCACTTCCTTTTCTCCCCAGCCTGTGCTGCTAGATTGGTATCTTTGCTCCCCGTGCAGCACTCCTCTCTCGTGCTGCGCAGAGTCTTCTTAATGACCTAGACCACGGGGTACTTGGCTCAGCCCTTGAAGCAAGTGTTGGTCACTTTGGGGCCAAGAACTACATGATTCCTTTTTGTTACTCTGAAATACCCAGCAAGTCTTATGCAAGAACTTGGTCCACACTCATTGAGAGGATTGCCCACTTTGCAGATAATGACGTCTCATCCCCTTTCAGAAACAAGTGGAAGCCAGTGTCTGCGTCACCATGGAGATGGTGAAAGATGCCTTGGACCAGCTTCGAGGTGCAGTGATGATTGTTTATCCCATGGGGTTGCCACCATATGATCCCATCCGGATGGAATTTGAAGATAAAGAAGATCTGTCAGGAACTCAGGTATGTGGGACGGTGAGTTCCCCGAAGCCCTTTGGGTTTGATCCCTCTTCAGGCTGTCGTTCTTGTGTCACACAGCTCTCCTTGCCATGCCATGCTTCAGGGCATAACTCTGAATTCAGGAGAGTTCCTGAAAGAGTGATGCACATGGCTGGGGGTTCGGCCCACATGTAGAGAGGAAGGAGAAAGTATGTGAGGCTGCCCATGTATGAGACACAGTTTTATTTTCTTTGGTTGCTAGGAGACCAAGGAACCTGATGTGTGCTTATTTCTACCCAAATGTATTGGCCCCTGTCTTAACCTCTTTCCTGTTGCTGAGATGCAATACCCAACACCTACAATTTAAAGAAGCAGAGCTTTATTTTGATGCATAGTTTCAGTCCATAGTTGTCTGGTTCCAAGGCAGAAACAGGATGGCCACAGGGCATGGCAAAGGAAAAGGCCCAACCCATGGCAGCCAGGAAGCAGAGAGAGAATGAGGTTCCAGGGACAGGAATCTACCCTTCCAAGCTCCCCCAACCATGTGATCCACCTCTACCCAGGCCCCACCTCTTAACAGCAAGGCAGGTGTAGCGCCCCCATATCTGGTCACCTTCCAAACAAATGAAATATCTGGAGGACATTTCAGATTTAAAACATCACATTCTGTCCCAGCCCCCAAAGACTCGTGTCTGGTTCACTATGTAAGAGTCATCCAAGTCTTAACCGCCCCAACTGTGCTGAGAAGTCCAGGTCTGAAGTCCACTCTGAGACTCAGGGAAAACTCTTAGCTGTGAGCCAGCATAATAATCAGAAAGTTAAGTTTTTCTAAAATACAGTGCCATGGGATAAACATGCCCATTCCCAAAGAGAGCAATAGGGAATGGAAAGGAGTGGGACCAAGGAAGAAACCCAGCAGGGTAAACAGTAAATCCTGTTGCTCCGTATCCAGCACCTGAGGCGGGTTGTGGTAAGAGGTGAGCTCCAAAGAGCTTACACATTTCTGCCCCTACAGCATTGCCAGTTGCAGCCCTCGTGGCCTCTCTTTTGTGGTGGCTTTGCTCGCTGCCTGTAGCTTTCCTCAGATGGTCCACGTTCCTGCCATTCTCCAGCTCCTGGGGTCTCCACTGCACTTTCTTCTTCATTCATGGCTTAACACACTGCCCTAGGCACACTTCCTGGCCTTCTAGGCCTTCTGAAAGTGAGTGGAGGCTTCCATGACCTCGTAACTTGTATTCTGCATGCCTGTAAAACCAACACCGCATGGATGACACCAGTGTTTGCCATCGCCTCAGGCAGTAGCCAGGCCTTCTTGCATTGTGGCTGTAGGGGCCTCTGAGTTTCAGGATTGCTGAGAACACTGAAGTGAATCGTAGGGAACCCACTCCCTAGGCAGCCTTTCTCCAACAGCTTCCCAGCTCTCTTCAAATGAAAGCCTTTAGTTCTGGACCCATGAGCCTGTGAAGGGTGGAGTCCTGCTGAGTCCTGAAATGCCTTCAGGATACTGTTCCCATTGTCCTGATATAAAGCACTTAACTTCTTGTAGCTTTGATCTTCTCAGCAACTCTGCTCTGCTGTGTCCCAGCTTTGTAGGCACTTCTCTTCTGATGAAACTGGAAAGTTTCACACGTGCCTCTTGCTCTTGATTTTCATTATAGATCTGGCTAAAGGTAGTTGTCAAAACCTGTACAACAATCTGAACATTGGGCTGCTTTGAAATTTCTTCCACCAGATTCATTTATTCCCCACCCTTAATTTCAGTCTCCTACAGAGTCTCAGGATGTGAGCAAATTGGAGACAAATTTTCTGCCATGGTGAAACACACATGGCCTGTAGTCCACCTGTCAGGGGGGTCCTTGTTCCTGAAGGTCCTGAGCCTTATTGTCTGCTTTTCTATGAGTATTCTTCCCTTCCAAGCTTGGATCAAAATCTCCCATCAACCTCAGCTTACAGCATCTTAGGGCTTCTCTAGCTGACATCTCCAAACCTTTCAAGCTCCCCAACAAACCAGTTGCAAAGGCTCTGAGCCACATGGACAGGTATAGTCATAGCAGTGACTCTTGGCACTGAAACTGTTAGTCACTTTCTTTCCCGTTGCTGGGACACAACACTCAACATCCACAAGGAGAGATTTATTTTGGCCATTTTTTTACAATTTTTGTCCATAGTCAGCTGGCTCCAAGGGAGCAGGATGGCAGAGAGGCAGTGAAAAGGTGCTCAACCCATGGTAGCCAGAAAGCAGAGAGAGAAGAGAGAAGCCAGGGACAAGAATCCACCCTTCCCATTCGCATTGCTGGGGACCCACCTCCCAACAGCAAGTCAGCTCTGTGTCCCCTGGTCCGTCACCTTCCACACACACGTCTGGGGGGGTATTTTAGATCTGAACTGTAAGCCCCTCTGCACGGAATTTTGCGTTCCAGCCTCACCCCTTCCTTCATGCTGTTTTTTTACTCCTAGTTTCCATTTTCCTTTGATTTATTTTCACTGATTCCTGTGCTTCTGGGCAGTATGTATTTCTCTTAGCCACCTTGGCATAGAGCCCCAGGACACCTCCATTCCCATACCCAGCAGGACTCCAGCGCTTTCAGTGCTGGTCACCCCGGTCACCCCGATTCCATCCAAGGGACCATATATTATGGATAACAGTGCAGATGGGATAGGGCGCTCCCATTTCCGCAGGCAAAAAGTTAGCTAAGTGTGTGCTCCAGTGTGAGTTGAAACGAACAGGAACAGCCCTGAAAGCAGCAAGGACTTTGCCTGGGGTTGGGGGAGAGAGGGAGGTGTGGAAGGGAGGGCAGGATCCTAGGACCCTGTCCCCTGCTGGGAAGGCCACAGGCCATACTCTGCGGCCACCGGCCACCGGTGTTAGTATCCCTGAAGTCAGTTCTTATGCTTGGCCCCAGGCAGGACTGAGCATCATTAAAGAATCAGAGGCACAGCTGTGGTGGGCAGCCAAGGAGCTAAGAAGAACAAAGAAGCTTTCAGACTATGTGGGGAAAAATGAAAAGACGAAAATTATTGTCAAGATTCAACAAGTGCGTACTTTTCCTCAACACGGTAGTGCTTTTGGTTGCTTGCTTTTCTCAGTACTGGGGTTGCAATGCAGGTCTTGAGTGTGCCAGGCCCAGTGATCTAGCGCTGAGCTGCACCGTCAGCTTTACACATCTATATTTTTTAACTTCAACCAATGGAAATTTACCATGTTTCTGAATGCTGTAAACTACTCATGCCAATACTTCAATGCTGTTGGCCCAGGCTAAAAGTAAAATTGTCCTCTCTCTATGTACCCACAAAAACTGGAAGAAAATATGGCTCGATGAGCAATATCTGGAATTTGTTTTAATTCATGGGGGAGGCAGAACTTGTCATGTTAATTTTAATGTCAGAAACAGCTATGAGTAAATAAAAATTTTTTTCAAAGTGAACCATACAGCCCAGAGCACTAACTCCAAGCTTTTTCACACTGCCAGTGCTCTGCCAATGAAGAGGAAGGGCTAGAGGACTTTCGAGGACATTACACAGGCCTTCCTACTCAGAAGGCTGCCCTGGTGTTAGGCATGCTCCTCAGTCATTAATGGGTAACTTGGGGGAACAAGGTGCCCTGCCACTGCCTGTCTCAGGAGCCTGTGGCTCTGAGTATCCATACACACACACACACACACACACACACACACACACACACACACCCATCCTCACTAGTGGCTCTGAGTATCCATACACACACACACACACACACACACACACACACACACACACACACCCATCCTCACTAGCCCCGCAGTGGCGGCCGTGGGAATGACCATGGCACCTTGTAACCTCTGGTCTTCATCCACTTGATGTCCAGAGAAAGGGCACTGCTCAGGTGCAAAGGTCCTCTCAGTATGCACTTGGGATCAGCGGGCCATTGGGGATGGATGGCCTGGCTGTCTTTGGCAGTCGTGAAGCCTCTGCTCTAACTCCCTGGCTGGTCACTGCAGGAGTGCCTCAGTCCATAATTTACTCTTGCACTCATCTTCGCAGCGGGGACAGGGAGCGCCGGCCCGGGAACCCATCATTAGCAGCGAGGACCAGAAGCAGCTGATGCTGTATTACCACAGGAGACAGGAGGAGCTCAAGGTAGCTCTGGGGCGGTGGTAGGCTTCGATAGAGCTGGGGCCCGGGGAGTGCACCCCGAGTCCCCCAAGGGCTGGGGTGGAGGCACGGGGTTCTGCAGGGCATCGGGAGGGGCTTTCCACAGCTTCCTGGCTGTCCCCGGCCTACGCTGGAATTGCTCTGCTCTGGGAGTGGCAGTTGGCCACGGAGTTTTTTCTTCAGTCTCTGTGTGCATAATACCACCCTAAAATGCTTCCTGAGTAAAACATCTCTTTCCAGAAATTGGAAGAAAATGACGACGACTCCTGTCTGAATTCCCCGTGGGCCGACAACACTGCTTTGAAGCGTCATTTTCAGGGGGTAAAAGACATAAAGTGGAGACCAAGATGAACTGGCCGGTGGAGATTTCAAAACTCGTAGGACATTTTCTTATACGCAAAATAGTTAAAATAATAATAAGGGCACCCAATGCCCTCTACAGGAGATGTGGAAATTTCTATTTTCCTAGTTTTCTTTTGGTTTGAATTTTTAAAATAGCAGTTATTCACTGTTTCAGGATTTAATAATGTCCTCCAAAGAAAATGCCAAAATTATTTTTGTTTTAGGATGCTATCTAGTGTCCCAAGGTTTTCTTTGATAAAATATTAAAGATTAATTACGACCATTTTTTTCTTCCTGATTTATTTTTTCCTATGTCACGGGGACGGCTGTGTGGAGGGCGGGAAACCCTTTTCCTCCGCCTCAATCTGGGGTCTGATGTGGAACTTGACCGTCGGTGGCCACTAGAGGCCGCCAGCTACACATTTGTCCTGCGCGTTCCTCCCTTTAGCTGCGCTAAATGAAGCTAAATGCTCAATCTTGTTTGAGGAATATGGGGGCCCGCGGTTCCGAGGCTCACGGCAGCCAGGCACCTCCCAGCCTCCAAGATGAAGTTCACCTCCGGGTTGGTGTTTCTCTGGTTTTGCCTGTCGGGGAAAAAGCCCCCTGTGATGAAAGTTGGTAGCCAGGTTGGTCTGACTCGGGAACAGATTCTGCAGTAGTTGCTCAACTAGACCCTAGTGAAGGGCAGCTCTCAGTGCACTGGGTTTGCATCCCTGGGGCCTGACCACCCCAACACACAGGATTCGCCCTTCCTCCTTCCGTCCTCTGCAGATCTTCATACCGAAACATGTCCCCACAAACCATTTAGCCGGCCTGTGGGCCCCGACTCGAGCAGGTGAAGTCCCAGCGAGCTGCCTGCCAGAGTTAGCGGTGGCCCATAACTTCATTCCGCCTGGTTTGGCCTCCAAGATGTACGGTTCTGTTGGTCACCGGAAGTAGTGTGCTCAAGGGGAAAAGAGAAGTACCTGAGTATTTCCCCTGGCCCCTCCCCCTGCCCCGCCCAAGCCTCCCACCTCAGCCACTGGAGCAAGCGCAGGTGGCCTGTGGCCAGCATCCCCGCCCTAGTCCTGTTGTGCAGGCGGTGGGGTCCAGTCACAGCCCCTTCCGCTGGTCTCCATGGGTCAGCGGGGATATAACTGACAGCAAGACTTGCTGAGACGGGGCTCCCCGCGGAGGCTGTAGCAGAAGGGGGCCTGAAGCCCTGCACAGATGCCTCTCCCAGGTCCTTTGGCCACTTGCTTACCCTTCCTTGCCCCTCCCCTTCTTACCCTCCTCCCAGTTGCCAGGTTTCTTGGAGTAGCTGTTCCGGAGCCGGCTCCCACAGTGTTTTCTCAAGTGGGTTCTAGCTGGGTGTGCATAGTTATGTTGGATTGGTTGTCAAATTTTATAAAGCAAATTTCCACGCATTTTCTCTTTTACTTGGGTTATAATGTTTAATGCCACCCTGAGAATGTTTTGGACTCGACTGACACAATGTTTACTATACAAACCTCTGGTTTTGTTTGAGGTATATTCTAACTTTGTCAGCGTACAGTTTCTGTGCCTAAGATGTGCAAAAAACACACATGACCACTGTGTGTCTTCTGTACAACCACCCCTTGTCTGTCATTAGGAATTCACAGTGACTCAGTTCAAGTGGCTGTAACCGTGGCCCTGCTGCTTTGTGTAATCAGTAGAACTGTAGAGCTAGAGCCACTGACTTCTGAGCAAAGAACTTTCTACAGTTTTGGCATCACATTCCACTCCCTTACTGAACACACACAATCCCCTGGCCCCCGGCCCTGCCTTTGTGTGCACACTAACTATTCAGAGGCAGGTGCTCTTTGCTCACCATGCTGCATGTGAATCCACTTTGCAGCCACCCTCTGACTCTCTAAGTTCACGTGGCTAGGGATGGGGACCGTGCCCAGGACTTCCGAAAAGTCAGCTTATCAGCAAAAGTCACAGACTCTCAGCTCAGGTATGTGGTCTTGGTGGTATTTTTCCGTTGTTTTCATCTCGTGTGTCGCTAGGTCAGTATCAAGAGGAAGTGAAGTGGCTGCTATTACGTTGGTGCCCCTGTGGGTCTGAGATTTTGTCCTTTGACCTGACTTTTCGTCTAATTTGGTTATTGCACAGAGCCTAAGAATGCAAGTCATAAAATTTGACACCACCTAAAATGCTTTCAATGAACACTGACAGCATTCAATAGTATTTCTGTCACATGATTACTTGGCAACTGTGCTGCAAAGAATGTGCCATCAACCTTGAAATTAAGCGCCACATCTTGCAAGCTCAGAAGCCTGGGAGTGAGGAGTCCCCACACTGCAGAATTCCTATCCAAAGCCTCAGCAACTGCCCTTTCAGAGAGGCAATGAGAGAGGTCGGCTCGCCCCCTTGTCACAAGACCCTGGGAAGTGCCACTCCACGGTGCTGAGAGTTCAAGGAGAGATGTGGCCGATTCCCTGGAAAAGTTCAATGGCAGAGGTGATGTGGTAGTGGACATTCAGAAGTGCTGTACCTGTGTTTTTTCATTTTTACCTCCTCATAGCCAAAATGGAAGAAACTACTATTGTTATTAGTTTGCAAGTGACGGAAACAAAGTCCGGAAATGTTAAATTGCCCATGGCAAAGCATCTGAGCTGTCTGTGTTCTGCTCACACCCAAACAGACTCTGACCTACGGCTCATGTGTGCTGCAGAGTGCACAGTCATGGGCCCATGAACCATTTCAACTCCAATCTAGAGGCAGCCTTTGGTGATGTTAATGTCTGGGCCAACAGCGCTGCAACTGTGGGTTCTAAGGGCCCACTTTGGTTGTGTCTTGGCCCACTGTGCCTGCTGTAACAGCACCGTGCGGACAGGTCTTCCAGAGACAGGCATTTATTTCTCTGTTCTGGAGGCTGGCAGTCCAAGATCAAGGTGTCAGCCACGCAGACTTGGTGTCTGGTGGGGGAAGCTTCCTGCTTCACAGACAGCTATCTTTCTCACTGTCCTCACATGGCAGAAGGGATAAGGGAGCTTTCTCAGGCCTCTTTTGTAAGGGCACTAATCTCTTTTATGAAAGCTCGACTCTCTTGACCAACTCACCTTCCAGTGCCTCACCTCCTAATCCCTCACCTTGGAGGTTAGATTTCAACGTAAGAATGGAGGGGCCCAAACACTCAGTCCACAGCAGCCTCCCCACCGCTGCAAGGAGGAAAACACACCCTCTCCCCGCCCTGCCCCCGCTGCCTTTCAGATGCTTAAGCAAAAATCAGCCCTTGATTCCACCCTAAACACCCAAAAAGATCAAAGCATGTGTCTGGGATTAGGTGCTCCCTGCTTCTGGCCATTGCAGGCAGGTCATGGGATTCTAGGTCACTCCAGCATGCCTCTGAGGTCAGCGGATGGACAGATTCCCGGACTAAGCCCTGCCGTTACTCCTCAGATGAAAGTCTATGATATTTGGAAGCAGGAAAGCAACAGCTGTGGCTGTCTTGTTAGTCCAGTAACGAGACAGCATCCCTGTGAAATGCAGCCAGCAGAGCACCTAGAAGCCCATCGGAGGGTTTATAACCAAATATTTGATCTTGTACCTGATTCTGCCCAGGGAAGCATTGCTTGGCAGTGATGTAGTCACAGTTTTGTCACTGCATTTCTCTGTCTCTGTCTCTATCTCTGTCTCTCTGTCTCTGTCTATCTGTCTCTGTCTGTCTCTTTCTCATGTGTGTGCGTGTGTGTGTGTGTGTGTGTGTGTGTGTGTGATACTGGGGCTTGAACCCAGGGCTTTCACACTGAGCTACACCCGCTCCCTTTTATTTTATTTTTCACTAAGTGGCCCATCAAATTTCAGTTCTCCTCCCTCAGCCTCCCAGAGTGCTGGGATTACAGGCACACACCACCACAACCACTTTAACCCTCTCTTGAATGTACCTGCAACATTAGCTCAAGTGATGTAAACATAAGCTAGATTTTTCCTTGGCTCCCTGAGACATGCCAGTGTGCCGTGGTTACCTAGTGGGTACAAGTTTGAGGATCGTGACAGTGGCACTTGGTACCCCATTACAGCACTGTAAAGCGAGATGAAGTCCTGCATGAGCGACATGGGAGAGGTAACTCTGGGGTCTAAATGTCTGCGGGCTTCTCACCTCCCTCCCTGCCTGCTTACTCCCTCAGCGGTCCCCTGTTCCAAACAAAGTAGGCAGACACGATAGCAGCAGCATTCTTGAGAGTGTTCATTTCCTGTTACCTTATTTGCATGTTGCTGGAATGGATCTGATAGGCTCTGGGCAGAATACAAAATGCACTCAAACCCTGCTCCCAGCGTCCTCTGTCACGGCTTTGTCACTTTGGATCGCACAGGTCAAAAGAAGGGAGATGTAAAAATAAGGGCAAAATCAGAGGCCCCAAACTGAGTTTGACTACCCGACTTGCAGAATGAACTCCACTCACCAGAACAGATGTTCAGCTTTTTACGAAACTGTTTCTGGCTCCCAGCACGCTTCCCTTTTTTTTTTTTTTAAACAAGTCTCTCATTGTGTAGTTCAGGCTGGCCTTGAACTCAGTGTAGCCCAGGTTGGCCTCGAATTCATAGTGATCTTCCTGCTTCAGCCTCCTGAGTGCTGGGATTACAGGGCTGTGCTACCCATGGCTGGTCACGCTTGGCATTTCAACAGGTAATTTACACTCAACTGCAGATGGAGTGTTCCAGCTGCTGGAGCTCTTGATTTTTCCTTGGGAAGTAAATATGATTTCAGCAACTGGACATAGAATTTTAATAGATTAACTAATTTTAATAGTTCCTTTAATAAAGGAACTCACAAGCTGGCTAACACATCTAGAGAATAAATTTCATTTGACTCAAACTGTTCAACTATATTGGAAAATTCTCCATGCCCTGAGATGGAGGAAAAAGAAAGGAAACCTGAGTTTATCTGAGTTAAAGGTTTTTAAATGGGAAAGAGAGAGAATTTCAGAGCATGTGAACATCTCCTTCTCTCTTTCCTTTAAAAATAAACTTAGGGACTGAGTGTGCCCCTCCATTTGTATGTTCAAGTCCTAACCTTCACTCAGGATGCAGCTGAATTTGACACAGGTTCTTCCAAGAAGTGATGAAGGTTAAATAAGGTCATGAGGTGGGAGCGCTAATCCAGTATGACCAGTGTCCTCGTAAGACAAAGAATCAGCTGGCTGGGGCACCTCAAGCCCGAAACCGCAGCACTCTGGGAGGCTGAGGCAGAGGAATCACAAGTCTGTGGCCGGTTTGGGCAATTAGTGAGACCCTGTCTGTAAATAAAAACAAAAAAGCTCTCAGTATGTAGCTCAGTACCAAGGCCCTGGGTGCAATGCCCAGTGCTGCCAAAGATTAAAACAAGAAAGAAAGAAATGGAAAAAGAGGAGGGAGAGGAAGAAGGGGGAAAGGAAGCAGACAGAAGAAAACCAAACCAGCCAGTGCTATGGTCCATCTTCCAGACCTGTTGGAAATTAAGCGTCTATGCCTCCTGTCTGTGGTAGTTAATTGAGCCTTTACAATCTAAGATCTAAACTGAGATGGACATTTTTCCTTTTTTTAAAAGTGGACTCCTTTCTTTAGAATGCCTCAGAACATTCCAACAAAGTAAATGTAATTTTTTTTTTTCTCGAAGAAGAAAACACTAGAGCACAAATTCAATGGATGCCAAAAATCTCATTTTCCCGGTTTTTGCCCGACTCCCACACCCCCGCTAAGGCTGGGAGCCAGTGTCTTCCCAGGTCCCAGGTGCCCACTCCTCAGTGCCTTGTGGCTGTTTGCTGTGATGTCTCTGTCTCCTTGGATGGACTGGGAGCCGCTGTTCCAGGCTGTAACTCTTTTTCCCCAACGGCTTCGCCGCCTCGCCGGGCTTCCTAAAGATCAGCAGGCAGCTGGTCCTAAGTACAAGTGAAAATACAGTGCCCTCTGCTGCGCTTCTGCGCAGAGGGAAAGAGAAAGGGCGGGGCTAGAGTTGTGGGGCTCATTGTGCAGCTTGTGGTAGGGACAGGTTTCCATGACCCAAGTTGCTGGGATCTTGGCTTTGCCTGAAGAATGCTCCTTTGTCCACACATGCCGGGGCCGTGGGCTTGCCTGGCACGGAGTGGCTCAGTACCGCTGACGGTGCACAATGCAGTGCTGCTCTGTGATTGGTGTCTGCCCTTGTCACAGTCCACTCAGGGACCCAGAGGAAGCCCCCAGTGAAAGGCAGTCTTCCAAGACGAGGGAAGCAATCCTATGATCGGATTTTCATCTTTGGAGAGGAGCGTGGCAGAGTGCAGGAAATTCTGTCTTTACATAGAGCACGCTGTTATCAATCACTGATTTTTTAATTTTTAAGGAAAACATTTCAGGGGTCAGCAACGTTGTAATGAACTGGTGCTGTTCAGTGACCTGGGACATGTGGATTTATGGGTTCTTTCTCTTCCTAGAGGCTTTGATCCAGGGCAGTGTTTTTCAGGAGGGCCATAGACATTTTCTTGAAAATGTCAAACAGGAAGAGACATGTCTCTTGGACTCTTCCCGCTGAGCATGGGGAGCCAGGGCATGTGTATGTCTACACAGCTGCACCCCAAACCTCATCCTGTACCTGGAGAGAGTCTGGGGACCTGGGTGCATGCTGCCCCGTGCTGACCCAGCAGCACCGTTTTCTCACCTCACCTAGGCTGCAGTGCGATTTATCCTTTAGGACGGTGGTGTGCAACCTTTTGGCCACTAGGGGCCGCTTTTGTGGAAGACAACTTTTTCCATAGACTTGGGTAGGGAGGTAGTGGTATTGGGAGGACTCCTGTGCACTACATTTACTATGCACTTTGTTTCTATCATTATTACCTTAGATTCTCAAGGAGCACAGAACCTAGATCCCTTGCAAGCATCATTTGTAGGAGTCAAGTTCCTGTGAGAACTGAATGCCTCCCTGATGGGACAGGAGGCAGAGCTCAAGCAGTAATGGAAACACAGCACAGCTGCAAACGCAGATGAAGCTTTGCTCACTGGCCCACCACTCACCACCCCCTGCTGTGCAGTTTGGTTCCTAACAGGCCATGGACGGGTACCTGCCCATGGACCCAGGGTTGAGGTGAGGACCCCTGCTTTAAAGCTTTCCTCATCTACTTGGCCTCTCTTCCTGTCATAATCTATTTTTGTTGCTGTAACAAAATGCCCAGGACTGCATAATTTATAAAGAATAGGAGTTTATTGAGCTTATGGTTCCAGAAGCTGGGAAGTCTGGAATGTGGTGCAACTTCTGCCTGGCATCCAGGGAGGGCCTTCACGCTACATCACAGCATGGCAGAGCCATCACATGGTGAGGCACAGCAAGCTGCTCACCTGAGTCTCTTCTTAAAAAGCCACTAATGCCATCGCAGGGCCCCCATTCTCATGGTAGTGGCTTCACCTAGTCCTAACTACCTGCAAATGTCCCACCTCCAAACACCATCCACGTATAACCATGAGGTTGTATGAACTCTGAGGAGTCACACTGAAACCATAGTGCACCCATGCTGGCCACACACCACTTTGCAGGCCTGGTGGCCCCTCTGGTTCCCTACTAGAACCTGAAGCCTGAGGGTTTCCGCTGAGAGAGACCAGCCATGGCCCTGCAAGACCAGAAGCTACATTTGCTTTTTATTTTTATTTTTTTATTTTAAAGAGAGTGGTAAATGAGACACAAACAAACAAAAAATAGAACAATATCAGCATACCAGTATCACAAACATAAACCAAAGCAAGAACATTTAAAGTGATGCAGGGTTTCAAGACATAATAATATGAATTAACAATGGTTGCCACATTACATATCGCTACCCTCAATTACGCTGCCCAGATTACCAGATGTAAGCATGGAAGATTGCTCAAACCATTACAGAGAATAAGAAAATAATTATTAGACAGAGCATTAGAGATATACAGTTTCACTAGACAAGATGGTAGGAATTCCCCATGGTAATTTCATTGCATATTGTTACCTTCAAATCAGCTGCCCAAATTACCAGACCCAAGCATGCAAAATTGGTCGAATATAAAAAATTTAAACATTAACTATTCCTTTCAATATACCATCAGACATCCACAATACTGTTACTGCAGCTATTCATATATATATGTATATACACATATACATATACATATGTATATATATATATAGCCTTCCTTCTTTCTCTTTTCTTCTTTCCCTCATCCTGGTCCTTCCTTCCTTTGAGCAATTTCTTTCCCTTTCCTGCCATTTATTGCATGTTTTGAGTTTTACTTATTCTTTCAGGTTCCTACACCAAGGAGACAGTATGATGTTTACACATGCGGGTCTGATTTATTTCACTTATGCGTATTGTCTCCAGTTGTATCCATTTACCTACAAAAGCCTTGAATTTATCTTCTTTTATAGCTGAGGATTACTCTATTACCTAAAAAAAAATATCTTTTTTATCCATTCCTCAGGATACATTTACTTTTGATCAAAACTCTGTTGTTAGAGTTTTACTTTATTTTCTAAACACCTTTTACTTTACTTCATTTTCTAAACACCTACTTTAAGGGGCTTTTAACTATAAAAATAATATGCAGTCATTGAGAAAATTTAGAGAAAAAGAGAAAAAGTAAATTAAAAGTAATTCAAATTTCAACCTCCAGGGAGAGCCAGTGTTAATGTTTTAAGATGAAATTGACATATGGCATGAAAATACACACACAAAAGAATTCATGATGAACCACATGAACCTACCACTCAACTTCAAAATTTATCAGTTTTGCTATCCTGTTTCATGTATCTTCCCACTGCCCTTCTACGAAAGTCTTTTAAGAAATTTCTAATCTGGGCTGGGAGATGTAGCTCAGTGGTAGAGCACTTACTTGGTATGTGAGTGACTAGGTTCCATCCCCAGCACCACAAAAAAGAGAGAAGGAAGAAGAGGAAGATGAAGGAGAAGGAGAACAAATAATGAAAGGGGGGAGGGAGGAAGGAAAGGGGGGAGGGAGGAATTAAGAGGGGAAGGAGGGAGGAAGGGAGGGAGGAAGGGAGGGAGGGAGGCATTCGGGGAGGGAGGGATGTAGCAGTTCCCAGACATCATTTCACTTCACAGCAACAAATTCCAAAAGTCCTACACAAATAAGGTTGCTCAGCCCAGCCCAAGATAAGGGCCTGTCATCTAGTCTTCCTATACCCCTGGCATTGACCTTTCTTCTTAAAATACAATACAGCAGGGTGACAATAACAAAACATTTGACTGCCTCCCTCTAGCAGCAGTTTCTTTTCCTCAATAACTAAGAATTTTTATTGGTGTGTGTTTGCAATGTAATATTTACATTCATTTTTAAAGAGTTCATTGGTACAGATATAAAACACATCTTGATCATTTTCCATCCTCTCCACCCCATCAACCCTCCCTCCCCTTCCCTCATTCTCTTCTCCATCTCCATAATCCATAAAGTCTGGCTTTATTTTACTCTCTAATTTATTTATATATAAATGTGATACTTAACTTCCTGTGTCTGACTTATTTCACTTAACATTATAGTCCCAAGATGCATGCATTTTCCTGCAAATGGCATGAATTCGTCTTTCTTTATGAGTAAAATTCATATTTTTATGCACATACATAATTTTCTTTACCCAGCCAGCTATCAATGGGCATCTAGGCTATTTCCAGAGTTTGGCTATTGTGAATTGTGCTGCTATGAGCATGCACATGCATGTAACACTATAGTATGAGAGCTTTAACTCTTAAGAACACCCAGGGAAAGTATAACTGAATCAAATGGAATCTGTTTTCAGTTTGCTGAGGAATTCACCATACTGGCTTCTATTGTATTAGCTCATCTTCCCAGCAACAACGGAGAAGGGGTTTTCCTCCCACATCTTCCCAGCATTTGTTGTTTTCTGAGTTTGTGATGAAATCAGTGTCGTTTTAATTTGCATTTCCATAATGGCTAAAGATGGTCAACATCTTTTCATGTGCTTATCAGCCATTTGTACTTTTGAGAAGAAGATTTGCCCATTTTTGGATTGGGTTATTTATTGGGGTGGGGGATTGGTCTCTTGCAGTTATTTGTTCTCTAACTAAAACACTATATTTCCCAGCATTCCATACAGCTTGTGGCCCTCCAAACAAAGAAATTAGAGTACAGGGTGACACTGCAACATCTCTTTACGAGAGATTTTCCCCTCTTCTCCTCTCTGTCCATTTCTAGTACTTCGAAAGCAGATGTCATACCGGAGGTCAACTGTCACGTTGGACCAGGAGAGGACCTGAAAGCAAAAGTCACCTGTGGCAGAACAGTAACCTAGAAGGAGCCTGGGGCTGCAACGTGAGCCACACACTCTCAGGACTGCCGACATGTATTCTTCTGTACTGGTTCATTGCAAATGAACCCGCTCTAACCTGACTGTGCACAGCCCGCTCACCTCATCTTCCTGTCTTCACGCTGTGCCCTCTTCCTGCAGTGCTTAACAGTGTAAAGAACAGAGCCAGAGAGAGAACCAGCGAAGGCCAAGGGCTCTGGAAAATCAGAGCATGACAGAGCCCCTGTGACCTGCCAGAGCGCTGAGACCTAGGCGCTCACCTGCCCGATGGAGGGAAACAGAGGATGAGGTCCGCTCTTAAGAAATGGGCCAGAAGCCCTGGCACCAGACTGGCAGATTAACAAGTGAGGAATTGCTTATTGCTCCTGAACCAACATCTCACTTGGCAAAGTGCTCTCCTCCTCTGCTGAGTATTTCCACAGACAGTTTTGAAATGGTGATTTCTTTCTTTTTTTTTTTTTTTTTTGCAGTACTGGGGATTGAACTCAGGACCTTGTGCTTGCCAGGCAGGCTTATTCCACTGAGCTATATCCCCAGCCCATTGAAATGGTGATTTCAAACCATTTAACACCATCCAACCCTTCAATGCCAAGACAAGAGGGAGCAGGAGCTGACTGTTGAATGGGTGACTCTGAGGAAAGAGTGGGGACAAAAATTTTTAATCCCAGCATTGAGGAAGCTGATCTGTGACTCTTGGATGGAAGACTCGTGGTGGTTCAGCCTTTCTGGTCTTCTTGGGAGGGTGGCAGGCTAGGGAGCTTGTGGAAAGCATGGCTCAGGTTCAAGTCATGACTCACAAGATCTTGCCAGCTGTGAAACTCAAGCTAGTTCCCCACCTATGTGTCTCAGTTTCTTCATCTGCAAACTGGGAGTGATAATATGGATTGAGCATACCTTGTGCAAAATGCTTGGGCCAGAAACACTTCTTTAAGAGTTTGGTTTTTTTTGTTTTTTTTTTTTTGCGGTACTGGGGATCGAACTCAGGACCCTGCGCTTGCTAGGCAAGCACTTATTCCACTGAGCTATATCCCCAGCCCCAGAAACACTTCTTTAAGAGTTTTTTTTTTTTAATTTAGAAATTATTTTCATATATGTAAAATATATATGTATAATTTTTTCATACGCACATTGAGATATTTTGGGGATGGAACCCAAGTTCAAACAGAATTTCCTTATGTTTCTTGTCCACCTTGTACATGTAAGCTGAAGGTAAGCTAAGACAGTGTTATTGTGGACTTGTGTTTTGAGGTCAGATGTGGCATTTTCTGCCTGGATGTCTTCACTCAGAACATTGCAGATTTTGGAATCAGGAATTCAGTTTCAGGAGTTTTGGGCTAGGGATGCTCAACCTGTGATACCTAACTTCACAGAGTTATGCAAAGACCCAATAAAATGCTCCTTGAAAAACATTTTGGCACAGATGCAACAGAGGCCAATGCTCTTCCTACCATAACTCAGCTGCAGGAGACTGGATAGGAGAACATGCTGGCCTCCCTGCAGCTGTGTGCGCACTGGGCAAAGGAGGAAGTGGATATGGCACATCATGGCCCTCTAAGAAAAGACGCTGGTCGTGTTTGGGCCCCATGGGGTCTCTCTCAAGGTGTCTGTGCCCAGTTAAATTATAACAGGAAGGCATTGAGTGAGTTTCTTCTCAAGAATGAAGAGATCCCAGAGCTTTGTGCTTCTGTGATATTTTCCCTCTTTCCTTCTCTACTCAAAGCCATTCCCATGATCTGACTTGGAACCAACTGGAGATCCTAATGCAGAAAATAGACCACCGTGGGATCCTGCTTCCCCCTGCCCCACCTAAGTCCCCATTCTTTGTAACCACAGTCAAGTGCTTCCTCCCAGCCACTCCCTATAGGTAATGTTTTGTTCTTCTTTGTTCTACTTTGTAACCACAAGATAGCAATACCTCCTTGCCTAAAGCCCCCTTTTAGCATCTGCTAAACCTCTGCTTCTGTAAAATTCCACTCAGCATGCTCCTGGCTCACCCCAGTTAAAACAAAGATGTAAAACACTTGCTTCCCCAAAGCTCGGGGCTCAGAATTTAGAGTGCTGAGCTCCTCTAGCACCAGCCCCCCTTGGCAAAAGAAAGCTGAGCTCCTTCCACTTCTCTGGGTTGCTGCTTGTGTTCCCATGCTACAGGTAAATCTGACTTTCTCTAACAGTCCCACCCCCCGCTTTATCCCAAGGACCCAACCTGCAGGACCATCTCTCACCCAACCCCATTCCCAGCCACCAACCCTCCCTGTGTCCTTCCACTCAGACCTTGGGGTTTTTTTTCTTTTTTTTTTTTTTTTTTTGGTCTTATTGGGACAGGGTCTCGCTATGCAGTGTTCAGGATGGTCTTGAACTCACTTTGTAGCCTAAGCTGGCCTCAAACTCACAATGATCCTCTTGCCTCAGCCTCCCAAGTACTGGGATTACAGGCGTGCACCACCACGCCCAGCTTCCACTCAGACCTTGGGAACCTGGGGTGCACCTATGAAATCCTCCAGATGCACCACCTGCCCTCTGCACACCCCTGCCATGTTGGAGTGCTTTGCCCCCCACAGGGTGTGTGTTAGGAGCGTGGTGCCAAGTGCAGTGATGCTGTGAGAGGTGGGGCTGGCAGGGTCCTGTGCTTAGATTGGGATTAATGCTGGTTTTATGGAGTGCTTAGTTCTCCTGAGACCGAGTTATTGAATAATAAAGAGCAAAGGCTGTCCTGCTCCTTGTGCCTCCTCGCTCACTCTCTCTCTGGCAGCTGCTCCTGCCGTTGTGGTTCCATCCACCTTGAGGCCCCATCAGAGCCAAACAGAGGCCAGTATTGTGCTCTTGGGCTCCAGAACTGTCCGATCTGAAGCCCCTCAATGTGGGGGCTCCCATCTCTCCCACACCCCTCATCCTGAGGTAGGAGGAAGGGCAGGCTCCTCAGGGTTTGCTGGAGTTGTCCTCATCGCCCCATGACTACCACATCCAAACCCCCCCAGCCCATCACCACTGGGTGTCTCCACATAATCCCAGCAAGCACATAAGCTCCCAGGCCGCACTCCCTCCCTTGGGCAAGTTTGTTGGCAAAATCTCCAACTATAGTGAAAACAACATTCCAGGATAACAAGGTGAACAGAAATCCTCAACCAGAGTTACCAGGAAGGGAGCTAGTCTCCCCCAGTTCTTAGATTATTTTCCTTCTACCACCAGTTTCACACCTCAAATCCCAGCTTCTCCTTGCCTTCTGCTGAGTCTCAGTTTGTTCAGGAAACAGAGAGACAATCACCGTTGCACCCACCTGTGTCAACGGATGGACCATCCTGGCTTCTGCAAAGGTCACCCCGGGTTCCTTCAGCAGTGCTCCTCCGACCGTACCCCAGCTGGGGGGGGTCCCCCCTCTCTCCTCTGCATCATCTTCTCCCTGCATCACCCCATGAATATACAAGCATGTGGGAATAGTCTCCAGCTTTTAAAAAGGTCTCTCTGTCTAAATAATGAATTTGACCTTCAAAAGAGTTTGTTCTATTGTTTTTCCTCAATTGAAATTTAAAATGCACAGGCTGGAGGTGTTGCTCGGTGGTAAAGCACCAGCTTGTATGAGGCCCTGGATTCAATTCCTTGTGCCACTAAATAAAAAAAATATAAAATTTATAAATCATAGTTATAAAGAATTGCCTAACCTATTATTTTGTTTTGATTCTTCTTTGGCATCCACCAGTGTATAAAAAACTACCATGTCCAAAGACACACGGTAGTTACAAAGGGATGACTATTGTGACCTTAGGAAATGCCACTGTGACATATTGCTGGAATAGACAGGAAGAAAAAATATTCTAAAAGTTATTTGACAAATCCATACCCATTTCCATAGATGTTTCTGGTACACAACATAATGTTTTAATATACATGTACATACTGAAATGATTACAGCTGCTGGGAAAATTAATTATCACCTTCACATAGTAACCTGGTATGTGTGTATTAACAGCAACCAAAGTGAACTCTTCCAGCAACTTTCTTGCATACCATATTATTATCTATCAATACCCAGTCTTGATAAAACACATAAGCAAAAGCCAGGAGGGGAAGGCCATTTTCTTAACATGATAAAGAAGAGTTAATATATTTACCATTGACATATATGATTAAGGTTTCCCATGGGTGTCCTCAAAAACTGGATGGGCCATCCCGGCTTCTGCCAAGGTCACAATGGGCTCCTTCGACAGTGCTGTCCCTACCATAACTGAGGCTTCGTACAAATGATATAATATTTAGTGACATCACATATGATGACTGCTTAATGCGGCAACCATCTCCATCTTTTAGTCTCCAGCATTTTGGCTGCTTAATGTGATAGAAACATATTTCTCCCTGGTGGAATAAGGGCAGTCCAGCAGAGCTCTTCTGTTTGTTGAAGGCTTCCCTCTGTGCGCTGACCCAGTTTCTCCCAGCTGGCGGCGTCAGCATTTCCAGAGCCCTGTCATCTGCTTCCAGCAGGTGTAAAGGCAAAGGGAGTGGAGAGCGCACACCCTCCTCTGGGACCTCGGCGCATTCTGATTCTACCCTTCACAACCGAGCACGTGACCATACCTGTCTGCAAGGTGGGGAGCTGCGAAGAAAATGGGCATTTCTTCATCTCAAAATTCTTAATTTATCACCTCTGCAACAGCCTTTGTCCACATGAGGGAGTAGGACCTGATATCCTGATATCCAGTCATCATAGCAAGGGGATGCCTTCCTAGGAGGCCCAACAAAGAGGGCTGGATGAATAAATCACAGTGCATCTGTAATAGAGCGTTCCACAACCACTGATAGACCAAGGCCATGGTACGTAAACTGGGGAGAGAAAACCAAGCTGTGTGCATACACTCTGCTATTTATTTGCAAAGGAGAAATGTGCATATATACTCCTAAACTCACAGCACATTTGCAAGAAGTCCATGACAAGAGGCAACACTGGCTGCTTATATTAAAACTAAAGGGAATGAGGGGGGATGGGAGGACTGCTTTCACTGGCTGGCCTTTTGTACCTTTTGAAGTCACCTAATGAAAAACTTTCAAGCCAGTTAGCATACTCAGGCGCATTGTTCACAACAGCTTAAATGGGGAAGTGACCTGGGTGTAAAACTCTGGGTGAATTCTTTAACAAATGTGGCATACTTGCACAATAAAATAGTAGTCAGCTTTACATGGGCAGTGTCTTATCTTGCTCGCTGAGACACACGCTGACACCCTCAAAGGAGGGAAGTTTATTTTGGCTCACAGTTTGTAGAGGTTTCGGTCCATAGCCAGCTGGCTCCAAGGCAGAGGTGTGGAGGGTATGGCACAGGGGAAGGGCAGAGGAGAAACATCTCATGGCATGGCAGTGAGGAAGCAGAGAGAGATCAAAGGTGGAGGGAGGGAATTAAACCCCTCCAGGCCACACCCCTAGTGACTACCTCCTCCCACCAGGCCTCACCTCTTAACATCAACTATAAAGTCATCAGTGGATTAGTTCACTGACAAGCGTCACACCCCCATGATCCTGTCACCTCTAAAAGCCCCACCTATGAATACACAAAGCTCTGGGGCGGACATCTAGATAAAAACCATGACAGGGAGGGAATTCTGGCATGTGCTACCGTGTGGCTAGCCCCTGAGGACATGCTGCAGAGGGAAATGAGACACACCATGAGACAATATGTGGCGTAAGTTTCCTTTTCTGTGCTCTAACTAGAGTGGTCTAGTTTGAAGAGAAAGAATACAGAATGGTGGGTCCCAGGGACAGACAGTGTTTAATGGGTGCAGAGCTCTAGTTTTAAAAGATGAAGAAGTTCTGGCAGTGGGTGGTGGTGATGCTTGCACAACAATGTGAATATACTTAGGGCCACTGAACTATGCACTAAAAAATGGTTAGGGTAGTAGACTTCATGCATATTTACTACAACAGAACCGTTTCTGAGAAGTTAAGCCAGCTGTAGGCGTACAGCAAATGGCATGGCAAGATAGTTGTAAATTACACTGTTGTCCAAAGAAAGTAGTTTGTAATATTCAAGGATAATCTCATCTAATAAAATACATAAATGCTCTGCTATATTGAGAAAACCTCTCCTGATGCTCCATGTTCCTCCAGCTACCGCATCCTCGCTCTGCTCCCATCTGTGAAAAAATTCCATGACAGCACTGTGCACCCTGCTGGCCACTCCTGTCTTCTCTAGAAGCTGTCCCAGTTGGGCTCTCATCTACTCTGCTTCATGAAAGAGCACTGGGGATACAGCTCAGTGGTATAAGGGCCTACCTGGCAAGCACAAGGTCCTGAGTTCGATTCCCAGTACCAGAAACCACAACAAAAGAAAACAATCACGAGATTTCCAAGAGTCTCTGATAAGAGACTGGATTTTCAGATGGGTGCAAAACCCATCGCCAAATGTCTTTCCATTATGGGTGATATCTGGGTGTGCCCCAGAGCTTCCTGTGCTCATAGCTAGGGCCGTGGGGAGGTGATCGGACCATGCGGGGTGATACCCATGGCGTAGTCCATTGCTGAATGTGATGTTGGGAGGCAAAGCCTGGTGAGACTAGGTGATGCCTGGGGGCGTGGCCTGGAAGGATCTCTCTTCTCTCCTCCCTGGGTCTCTCTCTCCTTCCTGCCTGTCATGCCATCAGCTGTTTCTCCACTGCCACCAGCTCCGCCTTGGAGCCAGGTGGGATTGAAGCCTCTACATACTGGGAGCCACAACAAATCTTTCCTTCCATAAATTCTGAGTACTGAGTATTTTGTCCTAGCGACAAAGAAAGTGACTAAGACACCTTCTAGGAGACACTTGGTGAAGAGAAGCCTAGGTAGATAGGCAAGGCCTAGAGTAAGAAAGCCACAACTAGCCAGGAGCCAGTTAGGAGCTGGGAGAGATGAGGAAGGACCTGTGCTGCCGACACCTTCATTGCCAACTTCTAGGGCCCAGAACTTCTGGCACTTCTTTGAAGCCACCTGGTTTATGGCAATTTGTTATGGCAGCCATGGGAAACCAACACAAGGTTCAGAGTCAAGGTCTGCCACAGTGAGCCCCATCCCTGACCCATCTCCTACCACTCTGGTCTCCTGGTTCTTCTTGAGACGGGTCAAGCGTGTGGTCTCCCCAGGGCCTTTGCACTCACTGCACCTCTGCCCAACCTCAGCTCCACAGCCCCTTCCTTCCCTTCCTCTGGGTTCTGTTCAGTTGCTGTCACACTAGAGAGGCCTTCCCTGAGCAGTCTGCCAGAATGGCACATCTCCTTCAAGTGCTGCATCAGGCAGGACATTTTGTCTTTGTTTACTGCCTAGGACAGCACTAGATATGGGGTGCACCTTTTGAAAAGTCCATCCTCTGCCCCCAAACAAGAAGACCTAGGGGAATAGCTCAGTGGCACGGTGCCTGTTTAACATGTATGAGCCCCAAGTTCCATTCCCAGCATCACACAGCGCGCACACACACACAAACACACACACAAATCCTCGTCTGATAAAAATGGTTTCCAAAACATGGAAAGAATTTTTTTAAAAAAAGATAAGAAAACAAACAGCCCAATTTAATAACTCAAAGATCAAAAATAACTCAAAGATCTGAACAGATACCACATCACAGAAGTTATGCAGATGGCAAATAAACATATTTATTGAAAGCATAGGAGAATGATATTTAATAGCCCAGCCGCTCGTCTCTCAGGGACCTTGAAGGGAAGAATGAATGATCTGGAGAGCTGACGAAGCCCCACGTAGCCAGCTCCAGGGCAGAGCTCTAGGGAAGAGCTTCGTGATGATCCAGCCAAATTCCAGCAAGGGCTGCAATTTGAAGCTGCGCCCCATTCCTCATGAGAGCGCCCGTGTGACATCCAGGCCCCTCCGCAGACTGGAATCAAGGGAAGTGCTGAGGCTGAAACGAGCTGCAGCTGCGCCTCCGTCTGAGCACGTGCGCAGCCCTCCAGCCTCGGAGTGAAGATGTGGATCTGTGGAGCTGGAAGCTGGGAGCGGAGAAAGCCGCTGTGGGGTAAGAGGGAGTCAAACCGGCTGGACCTTTCCACCACCCAAGCTGGCTGATCAGCCTGGGCAGCCTCGGCCAGGTTCTGAGCCCCCTTTCTTTTTCCTAGGACCACCTTCCTGGGAACACCGAGTGTATCAACCTGAGATATCACAGTTCAGCCATCCAAGCACAGAAGAGGGCATTGTCCTGGGCTGACAAGGTGCAGTCTATGTTCGTGCGCCTCATTTTCAAGTCCTTGAATGACTTTTGCTGAAATAAATGCTCACTTTTGGGTTTAGTCCAAGTATGTGCAGTTTTGGCCCCATGAGTCTTTTTCTTTCTTTTAGAAAAGAATATTAAAAGTGACTGAAAGGAGGGATTTAGAAATGATGGCTATTTTTCAACGTGTCTTATAAAATGAAAAGGCGTAAATGCTATAATATTTCCTAGAGAAAAGGATTTAAGGAAAATGAGATTTAGAGACCAGGGACTTTTTATTGCAACACGAGATAAACATCCCTGTAGGTTTCAGCACTCAAACCTGAGCAGTGAGGAGGGAGGGAAGAATTAGTGTGACCAGCCAGCCGAGATTTCCCTCCGGATGCCCCAGCCTCAGCACCAAATGCCCTCTGAGGGGCACAGAAAACCCCACCAGCCCTGATGAACCAAGATGCATGGTCACCATGGTGGACACTCCTACAGCTACAGGAAGTGCTCAGAAAATCCCACTCAAATCGTCCCTGGGAGCCACGTTTCTCAGCCAATTTGACTCCATATGGCAACTACAGCATGGGTCGCAGACACGCCAAATGTAGGTATTGATGAGGGTTGGAGGAAAAACACCATCTTTCCCACCACAATTCTAAGATCACCAGGACCACCTGTCACATTCAGGATTGAGCAGGGTGACGGTGGAGACAGCAGGTAAGGTGTGTGACACGACCTCAGAAGGAAACAGGTGGCTGTGTGTGACCAGGTGCTTTGCCTTCCCGGTGTCTGTGCTGGTTCCCGGGGCAAAGGGTCCCTTAAGAAGGAGCTACAGTGCAGGAGAGAACTGGCATGGCAAAGACGCAAATAGGATCACACACTGGAGTGCGTATGTGTACGCAGGCATGTGCGTGTGTCTATATGTGTGTGTGCATACATTGTGTACGTGAGAACCCACCCTCCTTCTCCTGCCCCTAGTGTCAGTCTATGTGCACACCAAGAGATCGCTCCACAGCTCAGATGTGAGCAGCTGTGGTGGGGCATGGCCGACATTCTTCTCCTAACCGGGTCACTCTGGATCATTGTAGAATGGAACGTGGACCTGCTACGTCAACCATGCTGCCTGGGCCTTTGACGCCATACTCATGGAGCGGTTCTAGGAGGCAGATTGCTGTGCAAGATGCTCAGGAGGCTGCAGTTCTGTCGCTGTCTGCCTTCCCCACAGTGCCCTGGCCTCAGTGGGCCAATGTTTAACACCAAGGAGATTTGCAAACTTGTAATTAAATACAACCACCATGAAGGATTAAATCACACCAGTTTACACCTAAATGGCTTACACTGAGCACAAAGGTGATAAGTTCTTCAAATTCACCACTTCCTAATTTTTTTTACCTCATTTTATGATGGTTTTTGAAAGTTATTTACATCTATTACAGGGGTAGGGTGAAAAGATGCATAACAAAGTGCTGAGGGGCTTCTTGTCCCCATTCTGTGACAGTGGCTTCGGGTCAGGAGCTTGCATTGGCCAAAGAGGAGGTGTATATACTCCAGGACCCTCTCCCTACCCTGTGGTGGGTTGGCACACTTTTCCAGCATGCATGGGTCTCAGTCCACGTTTGGCACAGATCAGTGCTCAGTTCACATTTTGTAATAAAATTCCTGAGTTATCCCAAATTGAATGTGTCACTTTCTTACTCCTGGGACGTCCTGGGACTGGTGTACAACAAACCTCGAGCTACTTCCTGCTCCTGGGAGCTGCAGTGGAAGCTCTGAAATAGTTTCCTGTGGTTGCTGTAACTGATTACCACAAGTCAGCTTGTGTTCTGAGGTCCTGGGTGGGTGGGAATCTGGGGGAAGATGCCCTTGAACCCACTATTGGATCACTGAAGGAGAAAGCACAGGCAGTGCTGTCCCTCAGAAGTGACCAAGGAGTGGCCTGAGGGCTGCCCGGAACAGGTGACAAGGAGCCCCTCCTGGGTGTGCTTGATGCAGACCTGCACTACAAACACAGCATCAAGCCTTGGGTTCTTCCTCTGCCCCCCATGGGCACCCACAGTCACTCTTTCTCATCAGTGTCTGTGTCTTTTAAGTCCACTTATGTCCAGTGAGCTCCTCTGTGCCACTTTTGGGGTGAGAATTCAGCTTTGTATTCTACTGATTTATTAACCGTGCTCAGCTGCTCCTTTATATGAAGGTCTGACTGACAGACAAGTGTTAATCTCCTCTCCTCCTTGCCCTCCTCTTCTTTTTCTTCCTTTTCTTTTTTTACAGCACTGGGGATTGAACCTTGAATCCAGGGCTTTCACACTGAGCTACATCCCCTGTCCTTTTTTTTTTTTTTTTTTTTTTTTGATTCTGAGACAGCATCTCACTAAGTCACTAAGTTGTTTAGGTTGAGTTCAAACTTGCAATCCTCCTGCCTCAGCCTCTCAGAATGTTGGGATGACAAACACTAACTTCTTCTAGTCTTGTTGCGAGGACAATCACACCTTATGTGTGGGGCTATTGCCAAAGCTGACATCAACTGCTTATCTCTCCTGAGCCTCATTCCTTTCCCACAAGGATGGCAGAAAGAAGCATCCAGACTTCACCTGGAGCTTCAGTTGAAGCATCCACAGTCCCTTAAGCATTCAACAGCACAGGAGAAGGAGGTCGAGAAAAGAAAGTAATCTAAAGCTGGTGGCATGGCTGACACCTTCGGGGCTCCTCAGACCTGGGGAAGTGGGGGCCGGAGAAGAGCAGAAGGTAGAGTGGTCAGGGCAAACAGGTGGATTTCTGTGCAGGGCAAATAAAAAGCCCAACATCTGGAGTTGGGCTGTGGTGCTGATCGAGCAGACTGTGGTATCCTAGAAGCCAGGTAGGAGCCCAGACAGGCTCTGTGCCTGTCCACCCAGATCTCCTGGGGTTTGTGCTGAGATTGCTGCAGATCCTTGGCTCCCTGCCCCGAGATTTCATCTCAGCCAGTCTTTTCTAAGCAATAACGTCTTGCTATGTTGCCCAGGTTGGTCCCAAACTCTTAGGCTCAAGTGATCCTCCTGGCTCAGCCTTCCAAGTAGCTGGACCTACCAATGCATCCCACTGTGCGCAGCTTCTCCATAATCCTTGAGCGGGATTTGGGGATCAGATCTTTTAAAACATCTTTAAACAGCCCTGGGCAGGGCTGAGGGCTAGGAGGGTTCCTGGGTGTCAGACAGCCTTGGCCTGGGAAGTCAGTGGCCAGGGGGCCAAGCCCATACAGAGAGCTCAGTGTCATGCCTTCAGAAACCACAAGCCTTCCCATCAACCTGTCCTGGAAGCTGGTGCTTTGTCTCCTTCCCATTTTCCCTTTTCCTTTCTTGGGGTGGAATGGGCAAGCTGACTTGGAGTAGGTGCCTCTGTGCATCTTCCTATAGGGCTGGAGAGAAGCCAGGATGTGCAAGTTACAGGGACAAGAGCTCAGAGGACAGGGAGGGCCGCATCTGAGCAGCTGTGAGTAGTGAGTTTAAGGTGTCTGCTGGAACGCACTCTGTCCCCAGGCCAGCCTCCTGCCACTGCCCAAGGCCAGCCAGCCTTCCCCAGGGCACGCTCTCACCTCTGCCTCAGCCTGCCAGGTACTTTTGAGCTCCTTGGAGCCGATGGTACCCCAGAGACAAAGGACTGACCCCCAGTCTTTCTGAAGTCTATCCTGTGTGAAAGAGAGGAGCCGAGTACTGGGAGTCAGAGACCAGCGCCCCAGGTCACATTCTGGGTTCCCAAACTCAAAAAAGCATCCAAACTGCTCGGGTGCTCAGCTCTGCAGGAGCTCTGGTCTCCTAACTGTCACCTCTGGGCCACCTCGTCCAGTTGCAGACGACATTCCATCTCCTGTCCTGCTTTCATAGTTGCCCTCTCTCCACACCAGGGTCTCATTGATCCTGGTCACAAGTGCTTTTGCCCACACTGAAGAAGGTCAAGGGCAGGGCTGGCCCTGAATGCAGATTCTCTAAGACACCACCCTCACTTTTTTCCTGAGGAAATTCATGTTCTGAGACCTCTGGAGTCACCAAAGGAGGTGGTGACTTCTCTCCTGCAGGAGAGCTGCGGTTCAGAGCAGAAACACTTTCTCCACACCCTCAGGGGTGGGACAAGCTTCCACAGCAAATGCCAAGGTGCACAGGGTGGAGTTAGTGGCAGAGATGAGTTGAAATGCCCTCTCTGGATTTTTTCCTTGTAGCCAACAACCTCAGGCAGACTCTGTCATGAATACCCTCTCTTAGAGTGCCTGGGCTTTTCTTTACCCATCCAATGGGTAGTTGTATTTTTCTGCATTTACTATGTTTAACATCTGTCTCTCAGAGCAGTAGACACTGTGTGGATGGAGCCACAGTTTACTCAGCCCTGTATTTCTGGCTCCTAGTGATAGAGGGGAAATGCTAGAGGTCAAATACACTGGGTTCATATGCCCTGAAGTTGAAGAATGAATTCTGAGAAACAGTGGAGGTTAAAAGTAGGAAAATGTATTGGAGAATAGGAATGGGGAGTAGGAGTAGCTCCTGAGAGACAGGAGGGGTCCCGAATGGGTTGCCAGTGAACCCACCTGTCACAAGAAGTTTCACAGAGCAAAATCATGAGGAGGTAAAATGTGGTCAAAATTATAATCAACCAGCGAAGATAACATTATGTAGTACACCATCCATTGCTAATTCCCTAGTATCTTCTCTATAATTGTGTATTTCCTTTATTGTTTTTGCAATATTCTGGTTTATAACCGGGTAACAAATGTGAAAATAATATTCTGTAATACAGCATCCCTTGTCAATTCTCTACTATCTTCTCTATAATTTTGTATTTCCTTATTTTTTGGTGTTATTTGGGTTTATATTCTTTTATCCTTAAAATAAAAATTTTAAAAGAAATTACAGTCTACCGATAAGATCACAAAGATAGTTGCTTAGGTAATATTGATCCAGTGACAGCAAGGGTACATGAGTGACATCATTAATCTTGGCTGATAATGTCTTAGTCTTGTCTTGGTAATGTCTTGATCTTGTCTTTAGCCTTAGTTGTCTGTCTTAATCTTAGTGGTCTTACTAGATGGGAGAAGATGGCCCAGCCCTAATGAGATAACGGGAGATCTCAAAAAGGTGATACTAATAATCCCAAACCCCAACTCACCCCTTAGGAAAGCATGTAAAACTGGCCATTGTGACTTTAATCTTCAGATGTGCCTCCAGCCACAGTCCTGATGGATTCTCATCTCCTGCACTGACTCCCTCAAGGGCTCAGCCCTGCCTGACTACCTATAGTATTTCTACTTAACTTACCTGTCTATACTAGCACAGTGCTTGGGACAAAGTGGAACTCAGAGATTTGTTGAATGAATAAATGAATGAATGAACAAAAAGATAGATAGACGGATAGAGATAAAGGAAGAAGGGAAGAGGAAGGAAGAGGAAGCCGCCATGCCAAGAGGAAGCTCCTCCATGCCGAGAGGAAGCTGCCATGCCGAGAGGAAGCTGCCATGCCAAGAGGAAGCTCCTCCATGCCGAGCTATCTGGGGGAGAAGGATCACTGCGGTTTGTGGAAGTGGAAGATTGCTGTGGAATCTGTGCAAAGTTAATCACGACTGAATTCTGCTTAAGCCAACATGGGCGTGAGCTCTGTCCCAGGTCTGGAGGTGAAGGAAAGCCACAGAGGAGTATGCAGGAAGAGACAGGGGGGAGGATTTGCCCAAGCCAGCCGGGATGCCCAGCTTCTTCACCACCAAGAACCTCTTTATTAGTTTTCACTCACGCTCCCAGATCTCAGGTTTTGAAAATGTTCGGCTGTTAGTGTTAAGAACAATCCATTTCTCTCCGTTTTAATTAACTAAAGACATTTGTAGGTCTCCGATGGCCCTTTTTACCAGTCTGAGATGATAGAGCTAAGGTAACTCCAGCCCATGACAAAGTGAATTGATGCTTTCATTAGAAGCTGTAGCCAGATGGTGGGTCCAGGTGTATGAGCTCCATTCCACTGCCTGAGAAGAGTTCCAGGTCACCCACGGACCTATGGACTCGGGCCACCACTCTCCTTGGCCTGTCTGTCTCCCTCAGGAGCCTCCATGTGGGAAGCCTACAGTTTAAGAGGCACAAGCACATATTTCCAGGACGTGGGGTCTGCTTCGAGGGGGGTCCCTGGGGGCTGCCCAGGAAGGGTGAATCTCCCTGGCTCTGCCCTTCCTTCTCTGCCTCCCGGCTGCCAGGACTGAGCAGCTCTCCTGCGTCAGCTTTGTCCACCGTACTGGTTTCCCTCGGAGCAGGCTGACTACGCACGGACGGATCTCTGAAGCTATGATCCAAAGCAAACCTCCCTCTAAGTTGCAGGTGTTAGGTAATACGTTCCAGCAGGGAGGACAGCGGCAAAGACAAAAACAGGGCAGAACTATCTACTCTGAGTTCATCCCGGCGGGGCTCGTCTCCACCAGAACGTCAGCTCCTCGGTGCCCGAGTGTTTGGCAGAGAAGCAAAGCAACAGAAAGTGTGGCCGTGAGTACGTTCCCACTCCGGGGCCACAGGGCGAGTGGAGGATTAACTGTGACACAGTTCAGCCACAAACATGCATTCAGTGCCCCTTATGGGCGCCCAAGGTGGGGGGGGGCGGGCGCCAGAAAGGAGCAGGGCAGAGACGCTGCCCTCAGGGACTTGGGGAAGAGCTCTAGGCCCCCCCTTCCTGGTGGAACTACTGTTCACCTGGCAAAAGTATTTAAACAGAAACCACAAAACACCATTTAAACGTCACTGGAAATTATCCTGAGGGTGTAGAGTAAATGGAAAAACTCTTCCAAGAAAAATTTTAGAGACCGCAGTAAGAGCAGGGCCAGTGTTGGCATGGAAATGGCATGGAGCTGTCCCTCCCAGCTCCTGGGGACAGGAGTTCCACCCTCAGGAGTGTTTGTGATCCAGACAGGGCTCCCTCGTCTCCCAGGGCCAATGCCGCAGTCACAGTTCACCAGGGGAAGGGCAGGCTGTCCATGTTCCTTACCCATCTCCATGTTGTTGGGGTACCGTCTTAGACAGGCATGACCCAGCTCCTCTTCCTGGGGTGAGGTTCTGTTACCGGGGCCTCGAGCACCCCCAGGCTAGCTCCTTGCAGGAGAGATGTTGCAGGGATAGTCTGAGAAGATGGGGTGGCCATCCCTCCTCCCCACCCTCTTGCATCACAGTTGTCCCTCTAGAAGAAGCGGTCCTGTCTCCTCTCCAGCATGGAGGAAGGAGGGTCTTTATAGAGAGCTCTGCTGGAGGACACTGACTTCATTTGGAATGCAGCCTGGAGTGGTTCGTGGCCTGGGGCACTGTGGAACAGGGGAGATGGAATAATGAATCAATTCTAGGCTAGTAGCTCCAAGACACTAGTAGCAACAAGCGGAGATGTAGAGCTGCCAGAACTTTAACCAAGAAGCCAGAGAGAGAGGCAGCTAAAAAGAACCCTCCACACTCAGTGGTGGGAGGCGGGGGGCACAGGCCCTGGGCTGCACCCACTCAGGAGTGGTCTCACGGTGGCATCACTGTCTGCATATAGAAGTGTTCATGTCTGTGCACAGAGATGTACTCATTCAAACACAACACAATGCTTCTTCATTATAGTTTTTCGGATCAGCTGGAATGCTTCCCAAGACATCTTCACTAAGAAAGTGTCTCCATGTACGAAGCGACAGAAACGAGACTCCAGCTGAGACCTGGCAGGCTCATGTGATTCTCCCTCCACTGGCTGGCGCCCACACCACTCTCTCAGGGTCCACTGGTTTGGCGATCAGAAGACAAGGTCTAAGGAACAAAGTGTGGGATCTCAGGGTTGAGAGGCAACTCATCAGGCTTGCAAATTCTTTCTAGTTCACTGTTAGAAGCAAAGTTTTCCTCTTTCCCTTTTGGTGAGGTAATGTCCTTTATTTCACACATACCTCTTAACTGGAGCTCCCTCCCTTCCACAGAAACGAATCAAGCCTTTTCCAGGTCAGATCAGTGCTTAGTCATCTGAACAAAGTCCCCTTCCCCTTCCCTTAATCTTTCCCAGGCTGGATTTCATCTTTGAAACAATAGGAAATGACAAGCTCTATTTTTCTTTTCTTGAAAGCACTCTTCCATGGAGTCATGCACTTGGAACAGAGAAAGTGTGGGGAATTCATGTGTACCCCGGCCGGAAGTGACCGGCTTTCCTCTCTTTGTTCTGCCCGGGCCCTGCAGTCTGAGCTCATGCTATCACAGGCAGTCCACTTAAGAGCAGGAAAGTAGCATTTGTACCTCAAGATAAATTCCTGATTGGATTTTCTGTTGGAGCAATCAGAAAGAAACCCAATTAGGCAGTGAGCGATCTTTCAGTGAAGACTGGGAACCTTTCAAAAAAGGACTGTGCTGGCAATGATCTGTCAGGACTTTGACATCTATAATATTAATTGCACCTTGAAGCGTTCACAGGACTCTGTCCCAGGAATAGCTTTCTAAGAATATCAGTTTTGGTTTCTCCAACAGAATTAAGGTGTAATTTGGTAATGTCTAAGATGTCAGATTAAATTGATAATGGTTAGCCATCTTTTTTAGTTAAAAAACTTTAGCTGGCACATAAAAATATAAAAATTGTACATAGTCATGGGATGTGATGTCATATTTCAATATATGTATACATTGTATAATGTTTAAATCAGGATAAACATCAATCTCTTCTGACACATATTACTTCTATATGGTGAAGACATTTAGAATCCTATCTTCTAGCTTTTGGGGATATATAGTACATAATCACTATGTACAGTCACCTGCTGTACAATAGCACCCCAGAATTCCTTGCTCCTGTCTGCATCTACCCATAATGCCCACTGACCAACATCTCCTCTCTCCCTCCTACACTCCCTGGCCTCGAGCAACCACCATTCCACTTTCAATTTTGATGAGATCAACATTTTATGTTCCATCTACGCGTGAGATCATGTGATAATTGCCTTCTGTGCTTGCTGTGGTTTCTAGAATAAGAAGCAATTACTATTCCAAGTGTCAGAGGCCAAGGTTTGAGGCCAGGCTTGACCCATTCCTGACTGTGGGTCCCTTAACCTGCTCTGGACATTGAGCGCCCCTCAGGAAGAAGGAGGAATGCTGTCCAAGTGGGAAACACCATCCTCCAGCCAAGGCCTCTGACAAGGACCCTAGCCTGAGATTCAGACCCACATCCTGGTGCCCCTCCCCTTGTAGCCTTACTTCCAAAGGCACCTCACATTCCGCTGTTCCCCATTCCCTAACTTGCCACTCCTGTGCCTCCTGTTTTGGGAAGTGCTGCTCATTCTGTGAGGGCCACACTACATACCAGCTCTGGTGAACCCCCCAAGCCTGGTGGGTGGGACCCTTTTCTCTGTGCTCCCAGGGCTGGATGGTTTGGCTGCTGTTTGCCATTTTTACACTCTGCTCATAGACCCACACCTTTGAAGCATTAAGAACAGGGTTTCTGTCGCACCCACTGAGGGCTCAGGAAAGAGATGCAAGGCTCTGAGGGCAGAAAGAGGAGGGCAGGACAAGGGGCCAAGCTGTGTGTTGCAGAGTAATGCAGAGCTGCAGGAGGTGTGTGGCTGGTTAAGAGGGAGGACCTGACTCCTGAGGCCGAGGCTCTGGGGCGGCCAGAGCCCACCCAGGTGATGCTGCAGCATGTGCCATAGATCTGTGTGATGAGACCTCAGGGTCGGGAACAGGCCCCGTGGGGGGTCCCCAGGATGGTAAGCAGAGGTGGGGAGTCCCACCTCCTGTGCCTGGACCCTTGGCTAGTGAAGCCGGGAGAGATGTCTCCTCTGTTTCATCACTGGGAGTTAGGCTGGTGCCTCTGTGTCCATCCAACAGACGTGTTCGCGCTGTCCGGGACTGGCAGTATGGCTGTTGAGCACTTAGAATGTGACCCGTGAATCCGAGGACCTGACTTAAACCGAATTAATTTGTTGTGTGTGCTTCTGGTGCTGATGACTGAATCCCAGTCCTCACACGTGCCAGGCAAGCTCTCTACTAGAGAGGTAGGCCCCTCGTCCTGCTGATAGGCTTACCTCTAAACTTAGGCATCTGCATGTTGTGTGTGGCCCCATACTGGACAGTCCAGCCCTGGACTGCTGACACCTGTGATTAGACATCCACCTCATCCTTTCTTTGGGGAGCCTAGCACTGTGCCCCCCAGAGATGCTTGTTGACTTGAAGTTCCTGAAAAGGATGCTGAGGCCCAGGGTCACTCACTGGCTTAGAGTCCCCCTTACACGGCTCATGGGGACGGTGGCTCTTTCTGGTCTCCTCTCTAGCTGTGGACCGGGGCATGGAGTTGGAGAACTGAGAATTTCACCTCTGAAGCTACCATCCAGCCTTGGGTTGGATTGGGGCCAACTCTGCGTTGGCGGGTAGGCTTACAATGGGCTTCTGAGACTCGAGGGACCAGAGTTCTGGCTTCCAATTTCCCTGCCAAAGCTGGGCTGGGCCTCGGAAGTCCGTGTGGGAGACTTCACAAAGGACTTGGCTCAGAATCCAAGGAAATTCAGGCCTTGACACTTTCCTCTGGGCTCTGCTGACAAAGTTATTCACCCCATCCCAACAA
The DNA here is from genome assembly GCA_004027595.1 of Dinomys branickii. Classification (NCBI taxonomy): domain Eukaryota; kingdom Metazoa; phylum Chordata; class Mammalia; order Rodentia; family Dinomyidae; genus Dinomys; species Dinomys branickii. The sequence goes on from PVLD010000790.1 coordinate 134,076, forward strand.
ACCCTTCTCTGTACCAAGGTGTGGGGAGCCTGCCTTGTTCTCCCCTCCATGACTTGTGCATTCAATAACGCCTCTGAATTCTGCAAGATGCCCTTGGCATAGTCTGAATGGCACGGCCTGAGCCACACTGTAGACTGGGTGCCACCTCTCAGGAGGAAGAAGGCCTTGCTGATGAAGATCTATACGTGCTGCTGTTGTTCTTGCATGCCAAGCACTGCCACTCCCACCACCACCAGGAAGCAGATACTATTACTCTGCCATTTTACAGAACAGGAAACCGAGGCACAGATAGGTCACCCTACACCAAGCTAGGAGCAGAGCAGAACAGAGGCGGGAAACAAGAGCCAAGTCCAGGCTGGTTGACACCAGTTTTCTGGGGATGTCAGGTGAGGGGTAGCAGCAGGGCGAACACATTAGGGCAGTGGGGCTGTTCAGGAGGTCTTGTCCTCACCAGCGACAATGCAGGCCTCTAGGAGATGCACGGAGCCCCGGAGAAAGGGAACAAGAGGTGCATTGCTACTGTGCTTTGGATGTGGCTTGCTTCTACAAATTCACGTACTGGAGAGCTGGTCCCTAATGTAACTGTGTTGAGAGGAGCTGGGCCTTAAAGAGGTGATTAAATCATGGGGCGTCCACCCTCACAGAGGGGTTACGGCAGGTCCCTCTCGATGGGTTAGTCATCACAGAGCTGGTTGTGATCAAAGGAGTTTGACATCCTCAACGTTCTCTGTTTCCTCTCTCTCTCCTTGTGACCTCTGTTGCACAAGCACCCACTTCTCCTGTTTTTTCCACCATGCACCAGAAACCAAGCAAATGCTCACACCACCCTCTTGGCTCCTTTAGACCCAGGAGCTGAGGTATATGTCTATTCTTTATAAATTTTGCAGTTCCAGGTATTTTGTTAAGCAGCAGAAAATGGACAAAGACACTCAGTACCCCGGCCTATGGAGGAGTTCTCAGCATCAGGCTTTGGTTGCCCAGGTGACCCGGAGAGAAAGAGGCTTCCAGTGACTCGGAGATAGCAGGGGAGGGTGGAAGGGGGGCTCTTGTGGATTCCTTTTTCCCAGGACTCCCCAGATGTCAGGTATGTGCATAGCTGACTTCCTGACACCCCTTGCTGGAGAGGAGGGTCCCTGATGTTTCTCTGGTGACACTGCCTAGCAGTGTTGGCCAATAGAGACCGGCAGGTATACCCAGGTGCAGACCCTCCCAGAGGACACCTTAAACCATGTCCTCAGACTGAAGTTTTTGTAGCTGGGATTTGTTAAGCAAGTGCTTTCTGGAGAAATTCTTGTGTGAACATGGAAAGGGACCCTTCTGTGAGGAAGAGAACAGGCAATGACTGCTCACAGCCATACCTCAAGGCAGTGAGGGATGATGGGTGCCTGGCTTGGGAGACGGGGACCTCATGGGCATCAGCATCGTGTGCTGCACTGTTTATGGTCAACAGAGAGGTTATCCAGAGGGCTCCCTGAGCCTGCTTGTTTCCTGGGTCTGCACTGCTTGCCTCCGAAGCAGCAGCAAAGGTCATGCTTGCTCTGGTGAATGTAGAAGAGCAGAACCTTGCAGCAGGTGGCTCACGTCTTGAAAGTCAGCACTGGCAGCAAAAAACCAAAGCAGTGACATGTGCAGACCTCCCAGCAAGAGCTGGCTGCTTTTCACAGCACTTCCAGGACCCACAGTTTGGAAATAGCAGATGCCCACAGATGCACACAACCAGAGAGAAGCAGCAGCCTGTGTGTGCCCCAGGCTCCCTGGGGGGACTTCCACCCAGGGACTTCCTCCCAGCCCCCATGGTCCAGTGGTAACTACTCATCCAAATCTGGTTTGATCATTTTCCTCCTGGGCTCCGTGCCCATCCAAACACAATCTCAGCGGGACTGTTCAGGCTCCTTCCATGAGAAGAACATGGTATTCTTTTTAGAGACTCAGAAAATGCAAATAAATAATTCAGTGTATTTCTTTAGCCAAGGACTGTCTCCTGCTTTAGCAGGCCTGTTGTCCAGCTGCGTCTGTAGGATGCCTGGGAGGGGGGGATATGCACACCCATGTGCGTGTGCATATGTGTGTGTGTGTGTGTGTGTGTGTGTGTGTGAGTGCGCGCGCATGCCATGTGTTGGGGTGGGAGGGAGACTCAGAGAAGGAGAATGCCACTGTAGAATTTAAGACACACTTTACAGCCAACATTAGCATGGCACAGCATTTTCTCCAAAAGGCAAACACCTTCTGCTGCCATGTTTTCTTCAATCCTGTCATACTAAGTATTTATGGTCCCAAAGACAGAGATGACACAGCTTGGGAACTGAAAGCAGAGGCTGAAAGAGGCCACCCTGCGAGCTGGGAAAATTTCCAAACGCTTCCTACTGGACCCAAGGATATAAAAGGTCAGGATTCTCTTTGATTTGAACGAAGTCATTATGAAGAAGTTGGACAGTGGAATTCACATCAAGTCTCTGCTATGATAATAGAATAGAGTTCTCTCTGTTGGCGGATTTAAACTTCTCCCCATCCCCTGCACCACTGCAGAGGCCTCAGGCGCTTGGAAGCCCTTAGGCATTTCAGGCTCTGCCCCAGTGCCCCGCTGTCCATCTGATAGCCATCTTGAGTAGTCCCTGCCCTCCTGGGCGGTAGGGTCAGTGTAAGGTGAGCTCATACTGACACTGGCAGAAGAAGAGAGGAGAGGTAATGCCCTGACTCACCTTGGCTTCTCTTTTTCCTCTACTGAATGGGAACCACAGGATTTCTCTCCAACTTTGCCTGTCATTGTTCTATGCAGGGTTTCACCATAGCAAAACACTGCACACGAATATTCACTGTAGCGCTGTTCACAACAGCAAAAAGAAACAACCCCCATATCCACAAGCTGGTGACTGGGGAAATAAATTGTGATCTATGCATACAAGAGATGGAAAGCCAGCAAAAGGTGTGCTGTACTGACACATGTCACAGTATAGATGTACCCTGAAGACATTATGGAAACTGAAACAAGGCAGCCACAACAGACTATGTGGTGTGTGGTTCCATTAACAGATTCAGACCAGGTATAGTCACAGAGAAAGCAGGTGCTTGCACACCAGGCAAATTCGTAGAGAGAGAGAAGGCGGGTTCTTGCCAGAGGCCCAAGCGATGGGGAAATAGGAAATGACTCTCTAGTGGGTACAAGGTTTTCTTTTGGAGTGATGAAAATATTTTAGAACTAGATAGAGATGGTGTTGGCATGAAACTGTGAATGGACTAAACAGCACTGACTTGCTCACTTTAAGGTTAATTTTGTTACGTGACTTTCAACTTCAATTGAGAAAATAATTATTGAAGAGCTCTCCCCACCTAGAGCAGTGGGGCCTCTTCGCTGCACACACTCACCCTCTGCTGCATTCTAGGGACTCCTCCCTCAGCCCCTGGCCTGTGGACCAGAAGAGATGCTTCCTCCAGGCCGTGACTGCTCCTTGACTGCTCAGGACAGGGTTAGCTCCAGCCCTTTCTAGCTGTGAGTGTGGCTCCAGGCTGTACCCTATGAACCTTTCGCTTTTTCATCCACATCATTTGCAGAGTTGAAGGTGGATGAAGTGAAATGAGGTAAGGAAAGCTCACTCGTTGCAGGCAAGTTAGACAGATATAACACAATCGTTTTTACATGCCAAGTCCCACTGGGACCAGAACGCAGAAACATCTTTTTATGACACTTCACAGCCGTAAACCTCCTGTCCACCAGGGGGAGCCCTCAAAAGGAGCCCACCATCAGTTTCTAACAATAATCTGTTTCCTGGAACTCTTTTTTTTCTGCTGCTTCATTAGCCCCTCTGCCCTCCGGTTGATGGCTTTTGCCACCAGAAGTTCTGCAGTTTTAAACTCTAAACCACAGCTAATAAACTTTTTCTCTACAGGATAAGAATATTTTAGGCTTTCTGGATCTCGCTATTTACAAAAACAGGTTGCAGGCCGAATCCAAAGCCAGCCTGCTGCCTGATTCAGTATAGCTAAGTTTTTTTTTTCATTCTTAAATGGTTGATTAAAAAAGAAGAAACATGCGATGTGCAAGAATTAAATAAAATTCATGCTCCAGTACCTATGTATAAAGTTCTATTGGAACACAGCTACAGTCACTGTGTGTTATATGTGGCTTCTTTTGAACTACAGTGACTGAGTTGAGTAGTTTGGACAGAAACAATAATGACCTGCGATACTTAAAAAGTTTATCATCTTATCCTTTAAAAGTTGTTGTTAGTATCTGCTTTAAACAAAGTTAGTAATAAAAATCGCTCATGACGTCATATTTCATGACTCATCTCCCACATATCGGCATATTTTTTATGGCTCTCTGTGACTCTTTTTTCATCTGTAGGAAAAGGGTAATAGCACCATCTCACGCAGCTACTGTGAGGGCTGAACGACTTAGTACATGACAAGCACTTACCACTACCTGGACTTGTAAGTACGCAAGGACTGTGAATTCTAGTTATGTACAGAGTTGTTAATGTATAGGCATGAATTCAAATAAGTACAAAACAAAAAGAGTTCTTCCCAATTAATTTATTTTAGGATGTGCTGTAAACAGTTTGAAATGTCCCTTTGACAGCTTTCTGTATTCACCAGTCTTGGGTGACGTGACATATTCTCCTTCATAGAAGGTACAAGTGAAACGGACCTGGGGGGACACTTTGGACCCTTCCCTCTTCAGAAAGTCTGATCACATGAAGATCCACCTGGTTGTCAGTAGAACTGGGCCATATTTCTTGGGAGCGAGGTGTCTAGACCACTGTTCATCCATATTTCCTGAATGATTTGCTCTCTGCGCTCAATCCTTTCTGCCAGCTCTGCAGCCTCTATGGAACTGTAGGCTGGATATGAAGTCTTACGAAACCTTGATAATTCCCCTGGAAATTCAGAGTCAGAGGAGTCCTCCTCCTCCTCTCCATTGTCCTCACTGTCTTCAGCCTGGTCGCTTCCTGGCATCAGGTGCTCCCTCCCCAGCTGCAGCTCCCTGAAGTCTCTGGTGCAGGACACTCTGATGACTAAGGCACACAATGTGAGGACCAGGCCGATGCAGACACTGGACACAAACAGCAGAGCAGCTCTCTCAGGGTGGGCTGTGGGATGAAGAGAATATGTCAGGAGCCAGGAGCCTCAGCCTCTACCAGTCCAAATCCCACAGGACTAGTCCCAGCCAGCATCCTTGGAACCATCGACACTTAACTGATCCTGTCCTCCAGTGGTTAAAGTTTTTGATCACAGTCAGTAGATGCACGCATATGAGAGGACACACAGAAGAGGGGCACAGGAGACAGGTCTCCCTTCATTTAAACTCAGACCAGTTGTGGTCTACATCTAACACAGACCCAAAGCCTCACATGTTGGAAGGTGATTGGGTGGGAGAGGTGGTCCCTGGGGGCATGGCCTGGAAGGGCACATCCCTCTCCCCAGGTGCCCCCTTCTCTCTCTGTGCTCCCGTCCACCATGACAGGAGCAGCTCTCCTCCGCCAGGCCCTTCCACCACACCTTCCTGTCTTGGAGCCTGCAATAAACCTCTCCTTCTTTAAGCTGTGGGTGTTGGGTATTTGTCCTAGCAACAAGAAAGTGATGAACACAGAACTAATTCCTATAAAGTTCCTAGACTACTCCCTGACACATAGTAAATGTTCAATCAAACCTTAGCTATTAGTCACGGGAGCCAATTATGCAGAATTAGTTTACATATGACATATATATCTGAACTTTTCCCCCTTTGGTGTTTGGAATTGAGCCCAGGCCCTCAAAACATGCTAGGCAACTGCTCTTCCACTGACCTACATCTCCAGCACTCACCTTTTTCTTTGGTACTGAGAATAGGGCCCAGGTCTGCCTCTGTAATTCTTTTTATTTTTTGAGAAAGGGTTTTTGCTAAGTAGCCCAGGATGGCTTCAAACTGTAATCCTTCTGTCTCAGCCTCCAGTATAGCTGGAAGTATAGGCACTTATACCAGTGTGCCTGGCTATATACAAAGTTAAGGAATAATGTTATGGATGTTTGTAAAGCTTTATCCCTTCCTTTTAAAATTTAAAAATAAATAAAAGTTCCAGTAATTTTTCTTGCATCCAAGTGGATTTTTCTCTACAATAGTGACAGAAATAAAAATAATGTTATATGTACTATATACCTTGGCTGAACTCTCACAAACCTTAGTCCATACATGAGTCAGGGATGGCAGAGAATATTACTTCTGTCCCTTTCTCTACTTGGTGGTTCATATCCATTCTGGGAAATAATGACTCAGTACCGTTATTGCCCCCCCTTTTTGAGATAGGGTCTTGCCATGTAGTGCAGGCTGGCCTTGAATTCACTGTGTACCCCAGGCCAGCCTCAAACTCAGTGATCCTACTGTCTCAGCCTCCCAATGTGTTGGGATTACAGGCATGCACCACCATGCCTAGCCAATTCACTCCTATTACAGGTCAGAAGTTGGTAAATTTCCCTGGTAAATGACCAGACAGTAACTATTTTAGGCTTTATGGGCCGTTTGCTCTCTGTTGCAAATATTCACCTCTGCTATTGTCATGCAAAAGCATCCAGAGATCCCATGTAATGCAGAAACCATGGCTGTGTCCCAACAAAGCTTTATTTATACATCTGGGCCATGCGCCACACTTTGCCAGCCCAGATACAGATGCTTTATCTGAAGCCCAGGGGGAAAGCAGCTGCCCAAGCTCAGTGCAGAACCAGGGCCGGAGCTTGGAACTTAAACAGTGGGCTCCTTGTGGGGTTCGCTTTGGGGCCTCTGCACTTTCTCCACACGTCTCAGCTGAGCGGGTCCCCCTCCAGGGGCACTGTCACTCCTTTGATTCCAGAATAACAGAGACTGTTGTCTTTGCAATTCCTATCCTTCCCCAGAGGTCCAGGCTGGAGTTTCAAAACTCTGCTAACTGACTAATTTCATACTAGTCAAGGGATCCAGCTGATCCAGCCGATGCAGTCAGGGAGAGGTGGAACCGGGGTACCTTATCTTCTTGTAACTGGAAACCTCCCCCGGCCACTTCCTTCCCTGCAGTTGAAGCCATCACCCGGGTGGCTCCACTCAAGTGCGCTGCTCTGTGTTGCCACCGTCCCCACAGGATGGTGCCACTGCTCTTCAGCACACAGATGTCCGCATTTGGCATTGATCTCGGCTGGGGAAGGGATGCTGGGCTGCGTTTGTAGTGTGCTTAGTAACAGTGTGACTTTCTTAAGGGCCAGCTTTGTAAGGGGATTTGGTCAAATAGATGCCCATCTTTGTGAGAGAAGGACAGCAAGGGCCGTTTTCATCTCTGGACGTGGTGGCAGATTGGAGGGGTGGACGCCGTGGTGCTTGGGATGAGGTCATTAAGTAGTGTGGTACGAAAGATGCTAAGACCCAAGGCTCTGGTCCATACGCAGAGCTTTTCTCCTCTTCTCGTGCAGACCAAAGCTGCTCTCTGACTGCCCCTCACCTCCTGCTGTAGCCTGGGCATGGTCCAGGCTTCACGTGTATCGGAGGGTTCCCCACCTTGGTGTCTTTGCACATGCTCGTCCTTCAGCCTGGAATGGTCTCTCTCCTGCCTCACCTGGCCCTCCACACCTCTATCTACCCTAGCCTAGGGGAAGGGATCACAGGCTAAACACCAGGCTTGGTTCTCTGTGCATGGGGCTTTGTAAAATCAGGTTGTCCTCCTCTTCTCCAGGGAGGAAGTACCAGGGCCTTCCGCATGTACAGCTTCCTGTTCCTACGACCCTCACTGCTTCGTGGCTCAGGTACACTTCCGTCACATGCTCACTCTCTAGGGCTCACCCACATCAATCCACCAAGACCCAGTGGTCAAAGGGGAGCACAGGCAACTCCTGGCAAATGCAGAGGACCAGGCTTCCTATCCATCTGGATCCATTAGTTTAAAGCCACACCACCCCGGAATGGTCGTCAGCAGGGATCTTAGAGATGAGCTGGCCCAACCCCTCCTATTAAAACTGAGTCACTTGTCCAAAGCCACCACTTGTTGGGGCCCCAGGTCCAGGTTGAGGCCTCCTGCATGAACCAAGGCTTTACACAAAGAAACATTTCATCAGTTTTCTAGGATCAGTTGGACCTCTTTTCTATTACGTACTCTGAAAAAATAATGTGGTTGGATAGATTCTTTATACTGTGTTTTTGTTGGGATTGTTCTCAATTAATCGTGTTCATCATAGGCTGGATGGAATGGCTTTCATTTTGTCACCTGTAGTTTGCACAGGACCCTCAGCACAGTGGCCAGTGGCCTTTAAAACATCTTTCAACACTTAGATCTGGGTCCTGTGGCCAACACAAGTCCTGCTCAAATTTATTCATGTCCAGATGAGACACCCAGAAGCCAGGCAAAGGGCTCACCTCTCACGCCTCTCCTGACAGAAGAAGCCAGGCAGCAGTTGCGGCCAGGGACCTCTAAAATACAGTGTCTCAGAGTCTGGTCTGACAGCACTTAGGGATGTGACAGTAACTTTCTGTCATAGAACCAAAGATTGGGGACCATGGGAACATATTACAGCCCACACCTATGTGACAAGGCAGTGCTGATTTCTCATTGTCCTCTCTGGCAGGGGTTAAGGAGCTGTGACTTTGGAATGTCTGATTAAACTTGTATTCTGTATGAGTTTGTCTGATACAGGAGAGTTGTTTTCATATGAAACTATGATGCTGCCACACCCAAGGGACACTGGGAGCCTGTCCCTTCCAGCTCTGCCTTACCCATGGCCCTAGTTACCCCAGCTCTGTCTGTCACAGGGCTGAAGACACACACTCAATACAGTCTCACACAGTAGGAGCAGGGACGGAAATACTGGGCCACAAAAGGCATGCCTGCAGGCATCAATGAGGTAAACACACGAAGCCAGATGCCAGGAAGACATAATTAGGTTAGTTACTAATTAGGAACGGAACAGGAGGGGTCATGTTCTGAAGCAAGACTGTCTGAATAAATAAGTCCCCTCAGGCACAATCTGCCAGAGGACAAGGGCCCATGCTGAGCCAGCTATCAAAGTGTCTTCCTAAGAAACACGCGCGTGCGCGCACACACACACACACACACACACACACACACACACATGCTCCTTTTATACCTCTAACTTCAGACTTTTCTGTTGGGAAACTGATCTCACAGATCACTCAAGCAGCCACAAGAGAAACTGTTCATCAGAGATCCTCAGATAGTCTCACGTCCTTTCCTCCAACCTCTGTGTTTCCTGAGTGCAAGACCAGGCCCTCGACACTGACTTCTTGTCTACTTGTCCCCGTGTATAGTGGACCACATTAATGTGTTGAAATTACTTGCGGCGTGAGCTGGGGAAAGGCCCTTTGAGAACCAGTCTGTTTACCAACTACTGGGCTGGGCTGGGCTGGATCCTGGCCCAGTCATGCTCTTGGCTCCCCACTGCTCCTGCCACTGGCCTTTCCTTTAGAGGGCACCCAGGACCTCCCTCCGTCCCTCAGATCATCCCCAACATGGGGCGAGGGTGTGCCTGAGAGCCAGCTGGGCCCCACTTTCCAGCAGGGATGAGGCAAGTGCTGGCACTGGGTGACACTTCCTGTTAGTGCACTGTTGGCTTAGGTTGAACTGGCTTCATCTGAAACCACTGCAGGGCACTGCCCCGTGGGCCACAGACCAAGAAGTGCACGCTGTGTGCCTGGAGTGACCATGCAGGGAGGGACACAGGCAGCCTGGAGGCACTTGTTCCACCAGGACCTTTATGAGCCTCTGTCATGACCTCATTTAGCTAACAGGCAACACCATGAATACAGAGCTCTTTTCTTCTGAGCACTAAATCCAGGTTTGGGCTTGGCTCACTGAGATGGTTGTACCTAAACATATTTCAATAAAGCCAAATAACAGCCCGTCAAATTCTCACATTTTAAAAAGTGATCTAAAAATAGCAAATTCTGGGTGATAACAAGGCACAGCATGGCTCACAATGCCAGCTCCGGATGCATCACCTGGCTACCTGCTAACTACTCACTGTCTTCCTCTTCTGGACCAGCACTGGCCTAGACACGGGGAAGTGACAGGGAGACAGCAGGCACTTGCCCTAAGGAGCTTGACAGCTCGTGCGGGAGACAGGCACTTCACAAATCAATCTATCCTGTGACTGGTGGGACTGAGAAAGGTCAGACAGGGCTGGAAGGAAACTAAAGTAGAGAACATGAAGTCTCAGAGAAGCCCATGCAATAGCCTCGTCCTCAGCCAGTGCGAAGCCTGCCTGGGCCGCTGTCCATGGTGCCCTCAGATAAATGACTACTGCCTTGACCCTCTGCTTCTTCAGTGCAGAATCAGGGATCAGAGTCTCATCTTTCGGGGTGTTGTATGGAATGAATTGTGCTTCCCGCAATTCATGTGTTAAAGTCTTAATATGACTATTATTAGAGATGGGGTTTGTAGGAGCTAGTTAAGGTCAAAGGAGGTCAAAAGTGTGGGGACCTGATCTGATAGGACTGGTGGTTTTATAAGATCTCTCTGTGGTCCTCTGTCTCCTCCTCTCTGCCATGTGAGGACACAGCGAGCAGGTGGCTGTCTACAAGTGAGGAAGAGCCCTTGCCAGAACTGAATAAATGAGCACCTGGAACATAGACTTGGGGCCCATGATGCTGACGCTGCTTAAGCTGAGCAGCCCAAGGCAGCTGTGGCAAGGAAACGACAGGTGAGCTGCAGCAAAGCACACAGCATGGCTGTGGCTCAGCAACGGATGTCACTGTCTCCTCTCTTCTGTCATCACCAACTCATGGTGACTTCTCTGCCAGGAGGCTCTCTAGGGACTTTGAAAATGGGGGATATTTCTGACAATAAAAAGCTTCTCATGTCTTAACTTTGACACTTACCAGGAACAACAAGATGTGGAGATAGGAAGGTGGTTATGAAAATGAAATAGCACAGTAAGCAGATACCACGTGACAAACCCACAGGAGGAGCACTGATGTGGAAAGACAGTGGAAGCACGGTGGGAGCCTGGCCTCTTTCTCTCTTCTGTACTGACCTATTTCCTTAAGCCTTTACTTCCCTGAGTCAGGCTTACTCCACACATTCTCAGCTCCACCAGGCCTTAATTAGTAGTGTTGCCATGCATTGTATGAATGTGTGCTGACTGAAAGTCTCAGAGGTGTTGGCTTCTGCTATGGCTTGGATCAGTGCCTCCCTGAGATCTCTGTAGAAATTTGGTCCTCGGGGTGGTGGCAGTAGGAGGAGCTGTGGACTTTTGAGAGAAGGGGTCTTTTGAGAGGTTTTTAGGTCATGGGGAGCACATCCTCAAAAGGGATTGGGGAACTCTAGTATGTTCCCCTCTCTGCCCTGGTTTGAGATGTGATTGCTCACTCTGACAAGTGGTCCCACCATGAAGGGCCACCTCTCCAGAGGCCCACAGTGACAGGTAGGTCAATCCAATCTTCGACTGGAACCTCAAAACCATGAGCCAAAATAAACATCTCTTTACTTCCCATGTAGCCTGTGAGAGACAGTCAACTTCATTGGTTATAGTGCTGTCCAGAAAATTGGTAAAGCACACTTCTGAATGTGTCAGGGTGGGTCATGGAGATGTAGCACTGGGTACTATACTTGGTCCTTCATGCATGCCTCTCTGGCACTGTTCCCCTGTTCTGCTTCGAGCTGCCATGAGCTGAGTAGCTTTGCTCTGCTGAGCCCCTTTGACCATGATGTTCCTCCCTTGGAACCAGCTGACTATGGACTGAACCTTTCAAAACCATGAAACAAATTAGATCTCTCCTCTTTTAAGTGTTAGGTGTCATGTATTTTCTCTGAGCAACAAGAAAGCTGACCAATATGCTATGTCAGATATTAAGGGGCAGTGCTGGAGAGCTGACTAATATAGTCACCCTAAATAGGCAGGCAGGCACTGTGCAAACTTGCAGTCAACATTCCAAAGTATGATCTATCTTCAGATAAGCAGACAGTGATGAGGAAAGATTGTTTGTACCTTAGCAAAGAGGATCTGTAACATGACCAGGCTGGGTGCAAACTTTTGGCCTTGCCAGTTCATGAAGGCTGAGTCTGATTGATCCTTGTAGGAAAGATTAGCAGAGGAAACCCTGGCAACCATGAGAAATAATACTTGTGACTCTGCCTTCATGGGGCATGACCTATTTCATTCACTAAGTGATCTGACTCATTTTTCTTCCAGCTGGGGTGGAATTCAATAATCCCTGCATCCTTCCAAATTTTAGCCCTAGGAAATGCATTCCGACATTTCAAGGAAGAAAATACCTGTGGAGTCCAATCCCTAAATAATGTGCCTTTATGTTTGTGGTTCTCTGTTGGTTGCCTGGTTGCAGCTGTACTTGAATTTGGGCTTCTGTGTTTCTGGATCTTGGAACAGAGCAGACACTGTCAAATTAAAAGCCATGTGCCTTTAGTTATCTGAGTGTTGTAATTGAATGGTGCATTTGTTAATAAGGCTTTAACAAATCTGCTACCATTTTGGGAAGCTTTGATTCATTGACCCACCTCTAATGTAAGCAAATGCTGCCAGGGAGTTGCTCACAATAACTCCATCTTTCCGCAGAATCTTGGATTCACTGGGGTCAAAGTTTATACCTGTTTTATGAAAAATGCAAAAGCAGTTAATCAGGGTTGTTCATAGTATGCTTGTCCTAAGATACCCCTGCTGTTCCTTACCCAGGACTGTCATAATAATCAAAAGTCAAAAAAGAAATCAAATAAATGGGCTTTGGGCTAAATTATGGAAGACTAAGCCGGGAAGAACATTTAGTAAGCAAGCTTTCACAGGATGCTGAAAGGGATCTGAGACTTTAAAACTGTTGGTTACAACTTCTGGTAAGGCTCTTCTACTCCAATGAAGAAAAGAAATATTCATTCTCCCATCTCAAGGGCAATGGCATTCACCACGCCTCTTGAAGGTGTAATAAATGTCTCATTTTAAACATGGAGCTGCTGTCTGCTCTGTGAACCAGAAGACAAGACAAACCAAATTTTTGAGATGACAAAAATTTGGGCTGATGGCTTCCTGATACTGGTGACTGGTGATCTGCCTGGATGGAGCTTAGGAGGCTGGTGATGGGGTTTTTAAGGGCTCAGGGCACCCCTGGGGATGTCACACGGGGCAGATGCCTCTGAGAAAGATGGCACGGAGTTCTCATGCCTCCACTGCAGGGGGTAAGGGGATTCAAGGGTTCAGTGGGAGCCTTGTTAGGATTAGGAATAGGGTTAGACAAAGTAGTGGGACTGAGAAGCACAGCCTAGCAGAAACCAAAGTGGTGAACTAGGTGAACATTACCCACGGTTCTCACAAAGCTTTGGACTAGGAATGAGTTTCTCTCTTAGTGCTTTCCATGTCAAGAAGTATAAATAAAATCAAAGCATATATTGAAACCTCTGTTTCTGAGTGTTTCACATCCAAGGACTCAGCCAACCATGGGTCAAAAATATTCAGAAAAAAATGCCTCTGTCCTGAATATGTACAAATTCCTTTTGTTTTGTCATTCTTTCCACAACTATTTACATAACATTTACAATGTATTAGTTATTTTAGGTCATTTAGAGATGATTTAAATTGTACATGAGATACGCATAGGTTATATCAAAATATAAGGTAATTTTACATAAGAGACTTGAGTGTCTTCCAATTTTGGTATCTGTGAGTGGTCCTGGAAGTCATCCCCATGGGTATGGATGGAGACTTGCTACTGTGGTTGAGATCTACAATGTTCCTTAAAAGTTTCATGAGCTTGGATCTGGGGGTGCTATACTCGTCAGTAGTTGAATGTGCTGTTAGGATTGTGGGGCCTGGTTGGTGGTGGAGCACTGAGGACTTGACCTGGGAGGGAGTACAGTATTCTCATCCCCAGCTCCGCCCTCTGCCTCCCTCCCAGCTGTCATGGGTTGGATGGTTTTCCTATGCAGCGCCGGGCCACCATGTTCTCTCTGCTTTTGAGCTAGCGAAGCATGGACTAGAATTGTGAGCCAAAATAATACCCCTGCTTTAAGTTGTGGGTGTCAGTTTTGTCCCAGAGTGAAGAAAGTGGCTGAGCCTCTGTATTTTACTTTTATAATTACAGGGGAATGAGCCAATAAATACATTACAGTAATGCAAGATCAAACTCTTGCCACTGAGAGCCCAGTATTGTAGATGCTGTACTGGGTCTTTGTAGTTGTTACCTGGAACCTCTTTCATTTTGTCCAGTGTGTGCCAGACTGTGGTCAGGGGGATGTTTACATTTACTTAAAGAGAAACGCTGGTCGTAAACAATAAAAATTACCATGTTCACCATCTTCCTGCATCAAAGTAGGCTTCAGAGTAGCAATGGCTGGATCAATCGCTGTGAGTATGTTCTTGGGAACTAAACACAAAAAAAGAAATACTTTTAAAACTTGGTATGCTTGCTGGGGATATAGCTCAGTGGAATAAGTGCTTGCCTAGCAAGTGCAAGGTCCTGAGTTCGATCTCCAGTACCACAAAACAAAAAACAAAAAACTTCACAAATTATAAAACTCGGTATGCTTTTAAAACTTGTATATTTAGTATATGTTGGAGGACTTCTCTGCCATAAAGAGATGAAGTTCAGTCATCTGTAGGGCAATGGATGCACCCTGAGGCCACGGTGTTACGTGAAATAAATCAGATGCACAAGCTTAAGTATCTCATAGTTTCTCTTATATGAGAAGCTCAGAGTATAAAGGGCAAAGTAAAAGATGATAGTAAGTAGGGAGGTAGATCTTTCTAGAAGGGGAAAGGGATCAAAAGATGGAGGGGAAGGGAAAGGAAAAGGAATGAAAAGAAAAGGAATTAGGATGTGTTATATACATGTACAAATTCCCCTAAAGGAATGTAAGCATTATGTACAACAAATGTACTAAGAAGAAAATGAATTAAAAATATGTTTAAGGTATAATGTAGATAATATCTTCTTGGTCTTTTGAGACAGGCTCTCACTATGCAGTTCAGGCTGGTCTTGAACTCACTTTGTAGCCCAGGCTGTCCTCAAACTTGCCACCATCCTCCTGCCTCAGCCTCCCGAGCACTGGGATTATAGGCGTGCGCCACCACGCCTGGCTGTAGATAACATTTAAAAACCACTTTTCAGATCAGTTGAAGAACTGCTCATACTGTCTTTCAGATATACACACAGGGACACACACACACACACACACACACACACACACACACCCATACACTGCAAAGGTGTCTGTATGGTCATCAAATGCCCCAGAAAAGTGAAATTATAGGCCCATACTTGCATCATAAAAAGAAAACATGGAAAACAAATACACAAGTTATGGTACGTCCACCCAATGCAATGAAGTTAATAATAACAATAGTAATTATTAATACACGCTGGAAGGATGACCCTCAAAAACATGCTCAGTAGGAGAAGTCAGGCACAAAGGATCACATATTGTGGGGTTTCATTGATACGAAATATAAAAGTAGAGTGAAAGTAAAAGCAGAGACAGAACTTAGGTGAGTGGTTCCCCGGAACGAGAGTCAGGAAACGGAACTGCCTGCTAACGAGTCCGAAAAGCCTTTTGAGATCGTGGGAATATATAAAATTGGTGTGTGGCGTTGCTTCTCGGCCTTCCGGTTAAGATCCAGTGTAGTAAAGCTGGAGCGCCGTGATGGCTGCACAGCTCTAAATTTATTGAATATCACTGAATTGTATTTAGTTTGAGTGAATATTAAGATATTTCAATAATGTCTCCATAAAGCTTTTCACTCATACATGAGCTTCTTTGAGGACACACCACTGATGCCAGGACCATGCAGGGCCCAGAGAGCGGGCAGAGCAGCTGAGAGATGGCAGCAGCGGCTGACACTGGGAAAAGCAAGAATCCCAAAAGGCCACGCCCGCTGCCTGCTGCAGACTGGGAGAAGCGAGAGGAAACCAGATCCTTGTGCTGCCGAGAATTGCTTATTTAGGCTTGTTACTGAGCCCAGCTGATATCTGGGAGAAGGGGCAACAGGAAATACAAGAGAAGCCAGTACAAACTGTGTAAGTTACACTGTACTGCTTTTCTCACAAAGAAAAAGTAAGACATCTTCAGCAACAAGAAAACCTCATTTCCTTTCTCAGAGTGCTCAGCTAAAATTTGGGCCGAGGGGGAATGTCCCAATATCAACAGTCAGAAGACATCCCTGGATAGTGAACTGTCCGTGTACAGGAGGGCCTGGAGCTTTCCTACCCATTAACAGTGAGTGTCATTTTCTGGAGAGGGATGTGAAGAGGCCACAACAAGCGGCCTCTGGGCTGACCATGGGCTCACCTGAACCACAGCAACACCCAGAGAGCTGAGCCACACTACCACAACATGCTTCCTAGCTAAATAACTCTCGCTCATTTCTGGGTGCTAAGAATGACGCCCCTAAAGACAACACGCCCCCTTCCCCTGCTAGCAGTGGCACTTTCTCATGTCTGTCTCTTGGCTCATTCTCAAAACATGACCTGAGAAGGACTTTTACTCTATTCAAATGTCAGAGACTTGCCATCCAAGAGAGAGTCAGAATTTTATAAAGGAGCTTAGAGAAGAAGGGTCTTCCAGGGTGATTTTCGCACAATAACGAGGCTCTCAAGATTATATTGCCCATGTAGAATACAGATCACTATGACAAACTTACCCATTTACCATGGGAAAATGGCTGTGATGTTGGAAGAATCTTTTAGGATGTATTTAAAATAACATGTGTCCATGCAACTGCCAGATTTTTCCAACTGGTTTAGAGTGGGGATGAAAGCTGGGGTATAATTTATCATCCCTTGAGCCTGCTTCTCTCCACTTTTGATGTGTTTATGAAAACTCTCAAGGCACTCTTCATGGAGTTGCTAATACATGCCAAACCCTGCTCTGGGAAGCTTAAATGATACATTTTGCATAATGGTTCTAGCAGCCTGGTGAATATATGTATCATTCCCTTTCCTGTAGGTGGGACAAGTAATGCTCAAAAGTGCATACTTCCCTAGGAAAAGGAAAAGCTTCAATTCCTGGCATGTTTGCATAACACCCTCACTCTTTCCATGATGCTGTGCTGTCCCTGGCACATTCAGCCTTTGGGAAGTAGACCACAGATTATTCCAGAGGATGCTAAAGGTGGTAAAGTAATTCTCACTTGGACAGTCTCTCCTGAGTCTATATCACTGAAATCAAAGATGTGGATTCTAATGGACTTAGGTGGTGGGCTAAATTTGGGCATAGACCTCATCTTGATTGTCTCATTGATTTATTGGTTGATTGGCTGGCTCAGTAATCCCATGTCAAGCCTTAGTGCCAATTTTAAGAAAGTAGCCTTCATAGAATGAACTTGGGGCCCCAAATGATTCTCGCTTTTTTTTTGTTCTGTCCTGTTTTTTTGAGACAGAGTCTCACCTTGTAATGCCTTGAACTTGCTATGTGGCTCCAGCTAGCCTCTACCTCACAATGATCCTCCTGCCTCAGCCTCCTGAGTGCTAGGATTATAGGCATGTGCCACCATATCTGACCAAAATGATTCTTTACATTCATTACAAAAATTATTTCTATATGACAGTTACACTTGTCCTCAGTAGATACTCCAAAGGCACAAGCCTCTCCAAACCCCAAGCCACCATCCTGTCAGCCCTCACCTTTTGGGAGGAGTTGTGGGGCCCTTGGGGAGATAGAAAGGGTATCCTCAAAATGCCCATTTCCTCCCCACATAAAAAAAGAAACAAGAACCAAACATGCCGTCTCTGACCTCAGCTTCCTAACCTTCAAGTGAACTTACTAGATGCTTGTTTTTTTTGGAGACAGGATCTTACTATGTAGCCCAGGCTGGCATGGAACTCAGGACAATCTTCCTGCCTCAGCCTCCTGAGTGGTGGAATTGTAGGCATGCACTGCCAGGCCCAGCATGCAGTTCCCTACCTTGTCCAACCCTTCATCTCAATTTTTCTCCAGCACAGATTCAACCCTCCACTATTATAATCACTCACTGGAAACTCACTCTCCCTCTTAGGTTGTTGCTGCTGAACTTGGAGGGACACTCTTCTTCACAAGTACTCTTGAGCAGCTGAGCCCCACTGGAAGAAACTGTACAACTGGGTAGACCAGTTGTCCCTGCAAAGTTTGTTCACTAATCTTACACAGGTTTTTAACACACCCTGCAGTGCCCCTGCAGTGCCCTCCTGTCTGCCCTCCCATTTCCATGGCACTTCTGTCTAATTTTCTCTCATCTCTGCAGACCCCTCTCCCCTTCCCCCATGGCCCAAGACTGGTGACTTCATCTCTTTTCTTTTTTGAGGAGACAGAGGCCATATGATGCGAACTCCAAGACCAATCATTTCCCACCATTTCTGCAGCCTCTTCCCTCCTGTTGCACCCCATCCTCAAGTCTAAGATCAATCCATCCTCTCAGCTGCAACCAGACCCCATCCTTCCAGTACATCAGTGTCCCCAGGATCTGTTTCTCTGTGCCAGATACCTGTCAGATCTAGCCAATGATCATGCCCCCAGCGCCACTCTAGTCTGAGTCATGTTTGCCTCCTGCTTTCTACCTGTCTTCCTGCTTCAGCTCTGCCCCAATCCACTGTCTTTCCTGCACCAGCGAGATATTTTCCACTGCATCAAAAGATGCAAAGCACACAGAGAGCTCATGCTCTTCCTTCATGTGTCAGTCTAGAAGTTATAGCATTGGTCACCTAGGCAGTAGGTCACCTAGTCTGGTGTCCATTTCTAAAATCAAGGAGGCAGAGAAACACAGTTTCCCATGTATACAGTGTGATTACTGGATTTCCCCATTTGAAACCTCCCAGGGCAGCCTCTCTGAAGACCCCACAGAATCTAATCTAGTCCTGACATGGTCTTTCTTCCCGGGAGCATTTCTCTCTGCCACTCATGCATGCTTCTCCAACCTTCTGAGCACAGCTTGGAGTTGACTGCAGAAAAGCTCAATTTGGGCATATTTCTCACATCAGTGCCCCTGATGTAACAAGGCTGCTTCATCATTAGCCTATCTCACAGTATCCTGCCCTTTTCTGATACAGTACTTATTACCCCAGTTAATGATAGGTTTGCCTGGTTATTTGTCCTCTGACTGTGTTGCTCTGAGTACTACTGAATCCCTAGCACCCAGCACAGGTCCTGCCACATGGAATGTGCCCACAATGTGCAGAGTGAGTGAGTGAGAGAATCAGAGCTTCAGCTGGGACATAGAGACCCTGGCACACACACCACCGCCAAGCTCACCTTCTTGACATTAGGTGAGGAAAGCCTTAGCCCTCGTAACTGTGCTTGTCTCATCCTTTAGGCACATTAATTTCACCGATTGGCAGGTTAAAGCCCTGCCTCTCATCCAGTGGAAGTGGCCTAAAGGTACTAGATTCTCAGGGTGAACTATGTTGGCTTCTCGACAACCTCAGCCAGATGGACTCAGTGTCACCCAGAGATGCTTAAACACCATAGCAGGAAAAAAGACTAAGCATGTAAACTCGACCTCCCCACAGTGTAAGAGTAGGTGATACTCTTCTGGGAATACATTTATGTAGTCACATCTTTGTACCTATTAGCATTGATATTGCAGGGAGCAGAATTTTTGGTTCAATATATAAAATCTGGTGAGGTAGTGAAATATTAGGCCACCAAAAGAAATAAAGTAATGATACATGTTACAAGATGCATGAACCTTAAAACATATACTAAGAATCTAGACACAAGAGCAACATGCCATGTTTCTTAGAAAATAAGACCTAACCATAAAATAATGAGCTCTGAAAAGCAGAGATAAAAAGTGCCAGCCCCAGTCACCTGGCCTTACCTGCCTTACAGAGTAGGCCCAGAGCAAGAGAATGGTGAGGTACAATCTACCAGAAACTGGCCATCACCATAGTAACAGTCACCATTCATTTCTCCACTTAGGTCTTATTTTCAGGGAAACACGGCTATGATTCCACTCATATGAAATGTGCAAAAGCAGCAACTCCATAAAGACAGAAAGCAGACTGGTGGTTGCCTGGGCTGGGTGTGGGGTAGACTGGGTGGGTTGGGAGATATGACGCTAAAGAAAGATAAGAATGTTCTTAAGTGGATTGTGGTGATGGTTGCACAAATCCATGAATATATTAAAAACTATTGATCTGTATATTTTAATAGATGAATTGTGTGGTCTGTGAATTATATCTCAATAAAGCTGTAACCACAACAAAAGGCTAGAGATATTTGGCAGGGTAAAAGGTATCAAGTTCACCAGTGATAGCACTCTTTCTTTCCCTTTGCTTTTACGCTCATTTAAGGAAAAACAGTCAACATACTAGGATTACAAACTGGATATCCATAGTGCCTCAGAAAATAAATTAACTGCTGACGTGCTTTTATATACCTTTGTGAAACTGGCATCTAAACAAAGCAGGCATCTCATTTTATTATTTAAAGACATTAGAAAAACAAAGTAATGCTGCCATGTAATATTTTTAATTGTTTTTGGGGAAGCATTTGATCTGTTGATTCAATGCTGTGGGTATGTAGATAAAACAGCTGTTGGCAGCACAGCAAGTTAGTCATTTAGGGCCTAAAAGCAGGGCTGGAAGGTTAAATAGAAGCCAAACAATACTGCTGTGAACTTGTATGACACACCAATAAATTTCAGAGCTCCTTAAGAACCCAGATTAGAATCATGGTTCTCAGTGACATCAACTCTATCCCTAGTTGCTCATTCTTCTCCTGCTCTTCCTATCTGCTGCCCATCTGATCACTACAAGCGCTCTTAAAAACAAATTTTGACCACAGAAAATTCAATTACTTATCTGATTGTGTGTCATAAATAAGAATAGAGGGTAGGAAAGGGGACGCGGAAAGTCTCGGATGACTAGAGAGTTCTGGGCATAGAGCTGCTTGGCTTGTTGCACACAAACTCCTTTTATTGACTTCATCACCACTTCCCAAAGAGGCTGGGGCTTCACGGAGCTCCTTCGAAGTTGGCTCTTACCACACGCATAGGTAACAGTGAGATATTTTTTCACTCCTGGCAGACAGGGGCTTCCGAAGTGGTAATTGTTGACAGGGACTTTGCACCTCTGCTTCCCATAGCACCTTCTGGACAGTACGTGTAAAGCTGAGTAAGACAAGCAGTCTGGAAGGGAAAGAGCAATGAGAATTTCAGGTAGCGTCCCACACTCTGCCGCCACGCGGCTTAGGGTGGCTCTGTAGGCGGATATACAGAGCTGGATTTCAAACCAAAGTTCCTCAGCTTATTCCCTGTCTCACTACAGCACCAAAGATGGGCAGCACCGGGTTCACGATACGTACTAGAGAGCCCTGAGCTTGGTTTAACTTTCTGCGGGCACTTTTTTAAAATGATAATATAGTTTGTTCTTTTCATTTTCCAGAAAGTTCACTTTAATGTCTTCATTAAATAAATAGTATTTACACAACAGACCATCACAAGTTGTTACCCAAGGAGAATGTACAGAGGTGCATTGACTAATCAGGTTCTAAAATCAAGCATCTGCCTACAAAAAAAAATCACATTGATTTTTTTTCAAGTTTAACTACTCCTCCTTAGATAATTTCATTTCTATACTGAAAACATGTGGGTTTGTGTGAATTACCTTTAAAAACATAGTACGGCTTAAAGATCCCTCTGTTTTAGCCATTGTCTAGTTCAAGTGAACACCCTGTACACATACAGGAGACACAAGCCAGCCTCTTCTGCCTCAAATGGGAATAAAGTCTTAGGCTTAAAGCAACTTAGTTTCTAGGGACTTGGGTAAAGACAATGAACATTAATGTAATTCAAGACAAGATCTGTAGGGCTTGCCCTTTTCCTTCATACACTAAGCTTTACAAGAAACCTTACATGACTTGGACAAGTAACAAGAAATAGACAAAACTGGTTTCACTTTTCCTCTCACACATACAAAATGAACACCATGCGGTTTTTAAAAATTAATTTTTATACACTCAGCCCACAATTTCTTTAGGAGGGGCTGGGGATATAGCTCAGTGGAATAAGCGCTTGCCTAGCAAGCACAGGGTCCTGAGTTCGATCCCCAGTACCGCAAAAAAAAAAAAAAAATTTCTTTAGGAAGGTAAAGTACAACCTTTGCTTTGAGAGGTGCAAGAAATTGTTTAAATAATGCCATAATTAAGAAAAACAATGATACGCACAGTGAAATTAAGATGTTTCAGGGAAACCTGTTGCTTAGTAACCATCCTGTGCTCAGCTAATGTGTACATTACCCTGCAAGTTGTACAGCCAACCGCTAATTCCATTTACATTCATGACAAATATAACATTTGCCAATGACAAATCTATAGGTTTATTTGGTGGTAGTAGTTGAGCCTTTGTGATAGGATTTTCTGGAGAACCTTTGTACCAAGCCCTTCCTCTTCTGATGGTTTCCTAAGGGCCCTGTCTTTCCTCCCAGAGAAAAGCCCGTATCATTCCTCACAACAGATGTTAGTGTATCATGAGTGATCGGGTCCCCCAGGGAAACCTTAACTTGCCCATCAGATGTCACCACCCCTTACAAACTTTAGCAGACCCAAGAGCAGCATTTGCAGAATCTGGGTGCCTCTGCACCTTTCCAGACTTCTTTTCCATAGGACCTGATTTGGTACATGAAATAAAGGATTCTTTTGATGTATTTTCTGTGTAAGAGGGAAGAGCTCTGTCACCGCTCACTGACTTAACCAGAGGAGAAGCAGCATCACTAGGATATACCAACCTTCGCCTAACAGGTTTCTTGCTATACTCCAACGAAAAACTACTTCTTCTAACTGACTGATGGACAGGAGTACACGGACCCTGAAGAGGTGACTTTGTTTTTGTCCTATTTGACTCATTTAATGAAAGCTGTATGTGATCTGAAACCTCCCCATGCTCTGTCACATGTGCACTTCCAGAAACAGTTGTATTGCACATTTCCACCAGTGACTGCTGTTTAGTGGTTCTCAAAGGTGTAGGTTTTGACCAGTTTGTTATGTTACGTGTGCTCTGCTGAGAGGCAGAGGATCTAGCCTCATCCACCCTGGGAGCTGCAGATTCGTTACATTAACCCTATTGTCATTCTCACTTTGTCTTTTAGGGACTGCTCTTCCTCAATTTGTTCATCAGCGGGGAATTCTTATTTGCTGTACTAAACTATCTCTTTGTACGAATGAATGTCTTTGTGATGTTCCACCTTCATCTCAGTTGAGTAACATTTTATAGTGATTTTTCCACCAAACTTTTGAGTTGGATGTGGTGACAAGTTTCTCTCTGAACAACTTTGGTCTTTAATGGCATGATTTTTGTAATTTTCCTGATTCTCTCACAGTCAAATCATTAGTTTTAAGTAGTTTTTCCTTTGACTTATATTCCCCATAAGATATTTCCTTTTTCCACGTTACTTATCTTTTTTTTTTTTTTTTTTTGGTACTGGGAATCAAACTCTGGACCTTGTGCTTGCCAGGCAGGTGCTTGTGCCACTGATCTATATCCCTGGCCCTCCACGTTAGTTATCAATGATTGTGTGTGACTATCAATGTATGAAGATTATTATTATTTCTAGATTCTTCACCAAAGTCCCTGAGGTCAGGTGTTTTTCATCCCCAGTAAGGGAGCTTTTTGTTACTTCGCTGTTAGTTTTGCTGTGGAAGTGCAAGACGCAAGCTCACAAGATGCACCAGCTGATGTTTCAACTGTAATTTCAGGCTCTGAAGAAAAGTTTGACACCTCAAGATTTCCCATTCTTGGGCTGGGGATATAGTTCAGTAGCACAGTGCCTGCCTGGAGAGCACAAGGTTCTGAGTTCGATTCCTGATACAAAAAAAAAAAAGATTTCCCATTCTTGAATAAGCTTCATTTGCATCCATTTCGTGAAAACTTGAATGCCTAAGTCTGTCCAAGACATCCGGACTTATTCCATCTGGACTTGCTGATCTTCACTGAACCTTTCTTTGCTAATCTTTCATCAATATCTGGGCTAAAAAGAAGGCCTGTTTTTACAAATTCAATCCTATTTTTAAAACTTTCTTGATTTGCAAGACTCCAATCCACATTTTCTTTTTTTTGTATGTGTGGTACTGGGGATCAAACTCAGGACCTTGCACTTGCCAGGCAGGCACTTATTCCACTGAGCTATATCCCTAGCCCAACATTTTCATATCTACTGACACTGGAATGTCCATTTGTGTCTCTATTTTTCTCCAGACTAAACTTTACACAAAGAGATCTTCGAGCCTTTTCTTTATGGCCAATTTCAGGAGAGAAGCAAGCTGCTTTTCCTGATTCCACCCTGCAAACTTCTTTGCCTGCAATTCTTTTACTTCACCTTAGCACACCTGCATTGATCAACTGGTTTCCACTGATGGCAACAGGAGAGAGTGAATTGGAGATGACCCTTCTGGACTTGTATCACTGTGAACTGAACCCGGTATAGAACTGTGACTGAAGAAATTACTTGGCAACAGCTCAACGTTAAAATTGTGCTTGATGGTCTTCCTTTCCTGACTTGAGAGACTACAGAAGAATCTACTGAGAGTTTATGCTTAGCATTTGGTATAAGAATCATTGGGGATGCAGACAGCTGGGCAGTTCCGTCCCACTGAGGTGTAATAGAGGGTGTTATGTTGCATTTAAGTGTATTTAGTGCTCCATTAACAAAATCACCAATGCTCTGTCTTACGCTCGCTCATCGGGAGTTTCACATTCACCTTCTTCAAAGCCTTCCAGTGATGGAGTAGCACAGAGCTCATCAATACCCAGCCTAGCCGGTATCTTTTCCAGGATAAAATCTGGCAAAACATGCCCAATATCTGAGGCATAATCTATGAGTCTGTACTACTGCAGCCTGTGATCATAGCTTTTTCTCTGTGTTAGCGGACATCTTTTCATGCCCTTCACTTGTCTGAGGCAGGTTTGGTGCGAATATTGCTGCTGTCCATCTTATTCTTACTGCACCTATGAGAAACGTTCCTGGGAAAGTTAAAAAAAAATCTTCAATGTACCAACTGTGTGCTCAGCCACAAGGCAGGAGGGCTATGATGGAGCTGTGTTCTGCACTGTCACAGGCAGTGAGAAGACAGGCTGCCTGCACCATGACCCAGTTTATTCTTCAGTGCCGCGAAGCAAATAACCGATCCCAATTTCCTGAAAAGCCCTTCGGTGTGGATATGCTCTTCTAAAGATATACGAGCATCCAAGAGAATGCCTGGAATGTGTCCATGATCCCTGTTTCCGCAGCGGCTGATTCACATTTCCTGCAATAGCGCTGCCCACAGCCACCCCTGACCTGAATGCCACAGCCAGAGCCAGGTGCTGCCAGGACCGCCTCTGATCCCCCGTCCCCTGTCTGGGGCAAGGTCTGGGCCCCGAGTCCTGTTCGCCAGCCGCCAAGCCTTCCAATTTCCCAACACTCTCAGATTAGAGCTGGCTCCTCTCTCCTCCAGCCAGGGCTGGCCCCAGCCTTCCCCGCCTTCCTGCGGCCCTCTGTGAACTCACACCTTCTTCTCTTGACCCTGGGATCCAGCCACGCCTCATCCTTTTACACACATTAACCCGCTTTTTCTCACAGCCTTAGTCACTTTTCTGTCATTGTTGAGACAAAATATCTGACGCCCAAAATGAAGGAAGGAAAGGTTTATTTTGCTCACAGTTTGTGGAAGTTTCAGCCCATACTTGGCTGGCTCCAAGGCAGAGTGGCACATGGCAGAGGGCAACCATTTATGGTGGCGGAAAACAGCAAAGGCAACAAGAGCAAACTGGAGGAGTGGGGAGGGCAAGACTCTTTGCCTTCCTTATGCGGTTTGCAAACTGCCCGCCCTAGGGCAGCTATTGCACTCACACCCACAAACCCAGCTTTGGACCTTGGATAAAAAAAAAAAAAAATCTAGAAGCCCCGCCATGAGTGCAGGAGGCTTTGAGGGGACATCCAGACACAAACCTCAACATTCACCTATCCCCTTCAGTTACTATGCAGACGCCCCTTTCCTCCCTGATTCTCTCAGTACCTTGCACCAATGCCTGCTGCCAGCCTCTCACCACTTCCTGCCGCTCCCAGTGACCCCTCCCCTCCACACGTTGCTTCACCTGCTCCAGCTCTCTCTGAATTGAAGAAATGACCCTGGCTTTGTCCCTCCAAACTGGGCAACGCATCTGGGCCTGTGCCCGCCCCAACAGGCTGCTCAGTCGCCCTGATCTCTCCCTGGGCTCCTTCTCCCCATCATCGCCTGCTGTGCCCCATGGCACAGGGCACATCCCGGTGCTCTAGAGCCAAGCAGCTCTGCTCAGGCCTCGGCCCCACCTCCTGCATGGCCACTCATGCAGCCCGGCCCTCATGATATAGTAAGGTGTCCACATGTTTGCTTCAAACTGGGCCCCATGGCTTACGTACAAAGGACAGATAAAATACGTGCAACATTGATTAATGTTTCTTGTGCTACTAAGGATGAACCCAGGGGTGCTCTAACACTGAGCTACATTCCCAGCCCTTTTTAGTTTTTATTTTGAGACAGGGTCTTGCTAAGTTGCCCAGGCTGGACATGAAGTTGTATGATCCTCTTGCCTCAGTCTCTTGAGCAGCTGGAATTATAGGTATACACCTCCTTGTTCAGCTCCTTTCTTTTATGACCCTCACAACTCTGAAGTGGTTCATTAATTTAAAACTCCCTCTCTGCCACATGAACATGAGCTCCGTAAGGGAATATTTCTATTGTGTTCATCCTCTAATCCCCATTGCTCAGCCCACTGTAGGAGCCCAATACATAACTGATGAGTGAATGAATAAAAGGCAGTAACAAACACTAGGGATGTTTTTCAGCACCTTGACACAATATCTTTATGATTAATAAGTATTAACTGAACAACTATTACTATGGTTTGAATGTGTCCCCCAAATTTATGTGTTGCATAAATTATGCTCAAAATCATGAGTGGATGAATGGTGTTAGGAGCTGGAGCCTAAGTGAGTACGGTTAGACAAAGTCACGAGGGTGGGGCCACCGTGGTTCATTAATGGTTTTATAAGAGAGATCTGAGTTAGCACCTCTCACCATGGAATGCCCACCACCATATTAGAAGCAGCAAGAAAGTGCTCACCAAATACTGGCCCCATTTCTCAACTTCCGGGCTTCTTGAACCAAATAAACTCTTATTCTTTACAAATTACCCAATTTCAGGTATTTCATTACCACAACAGAAAATGACTAAGACACCTACAGAGAATGAGGTACCAGGATGTGTAGTGTCAGAAAAACCAGTCAGAAGGCCCGACCCTTGGACTCACAGGATATGCAGCGGAGCTAGACAGACAAAACCCAGGTGAGAGACCAGCATCTAACAGTAGAACACCATGCGTGAGTATCAGCAAGGACTGGTCCAGACAGAGGTCCTGAGGTCAAGGGCCAGAGGGATCACTGTTTCTGGAGTGGTGAGGACTGCTTAACGCAGGAGGGGGCGTGGTTGCGGAAGAAGGCATGACTGAGGTGGAGCAGGCAGAAGAGAAATGCATGAACCCAAGGAGAATGAGCCAAGGGCAACCAAGAGGGCTGGCCGTGAGTGGGAGGCGTGGGCGGGAAGGCATCACAGACACTGGCGAGGGCACCTGGGCATGGATTCCTGCTCTTGGCCCCTGTGGCTGATGCTAACATTGTCACAGGAGCCCCAGAGAGAAGCCACGGTTTCCTCCTCCTTCTCTCACCCTTCCATTGGATGAGACACGAGAAGCCAGAACAAGAGGGTTAGAGAGAAGAGCAAAAATTTGGAAAAGGGAGAGGACAAGTGATCAACAGAGGGAGAGTTTCAGTTATGCAGTAGAGTCGCATCTGAAATCTGAGGCGGGTGGTGAGGGCGCTAGGAAGTTCACAGGAGGGAGAGAAGCGAGCATCTGATGTGTTTGTCTGGAGCTTTCAGTGTGGCCCACGGAGAAGGTGGGTTGGGCTCTGGAAGGGAGGAGGTGTTACCCATAATACTCATGGAGTGAACAGATCACCAAGGAAGGAAAGCTTATGGTTTGTGGGTGACTGGGAATGCAAGGGGTCTGGAGAGGGCTGGAGATCTATCTCCTCCAGGAGGCTCAGCGGTGTTTGGCTGAAGCACACGTTGTAGGGGGTGTGAATCAGCCTGGTGCTCATAGGCTCTTATGGAAGCCAAAGGTGCCTGCACAGAAGACAGGTGAGGGCTGTGCCATGTGTCCTCCCAAAGCTCGTGTGTTGGAGACTTAGTCTCCAACTGATGATGGTATCTCAAGGTAGGGCCTCTGCGTAATGACTAGGATTAGATAAGGCTATGAGGGTGGGGTCACCATGAAGGTACCACTGTCTCTATAAGAAGAGAAATAAAGGCCTGAGGTAGCACATTTGTTCTTTCTTGCCAGGGAACACCCTCTGCCATATTATGATGCAGAAAGAAAGCCCTCCCCAGATGCTGGCACCATAAACTTCCCAGCCTCCAGAACTGTGAGTCAAAGAAACTTCTGTATAAATTATCCAGCCTTAAGTATTTTCTTATAGCAACAGAAAACAGACTAACACAAGCTACAATCATAGACCAACACATCTGCTGAAAGAAAAACCAGCAGAAAGAGAAGCAAGAGTCTCTAGGTCAGGGAGGAATTCACAGTCCAGGTCACCTAAAAAAGGCTGACACACAGGGAGGGCTACACCCATGAGTCAAATGGGAGGGCACAGTGTCTGGCCCAAATCAATAAATGGTAGTTCATTTTCCATGAACACTGTCTCAAACTATATCCCGTGGACCTCCGGGGTGCTAAGGAGGAACCCCAAGGGTTGTACAGATGTAGAAGCATAGAGAAAGGGAGGAAGCCTCGTGTACCACGGAAGCTCCACGGCCATCTCTCATATAACTGGAGCTGAAGGCAGAAAGAATCCATAGCTGAACATGAAAAAGCTGCAAAGACAATACCCTTGAGGAAAGAACAATTTAAAAATATATACACTCTGTCCTCTACATCTGCAAGTTCCACATCCTCAGAGTCAACCGACCACAGATAGAAATACTCAAAACATTCAAGAAAGTCCCTAGAAGCAAAATTTGTATTTGCAGTGCACCAAATACTACACTGAATCCATGAGAATGGTGTACAGGCACTGCGTTATTATAAGTAACCCGGAAATGATTTAAAGCCTAAGACAAGATGTGTGTCAGTTACACACAGATACTACATTTGATTTAAAGGACATGAGCATCACAGATTCTGTGTTTGAGAAGGTCCTAGAACCACTCTCTCACAGATACTGAAAAGCAATTATACCTATATATATATATATATATATATATATATATGTGTGTGTGTGTGTATGTGTGTGTGTGTATATATATATATATATATACACACATAACACATAACACAAGTGGTCAAGGCTATCATCAAAAGGAAGAACTTGAATATATAAATTGCTGGGTGTGGTGGCACACACCTGTCATTGGGAGGCTGAGGCAGGAGGGTCATCATGAGTTTGAGGACAGCTGAGCTACACAGTGAGACAACAAAACAGTGTGAATATATAGAGATACATACAAAGATCCTGGTCTGCTCCATGATACCTAATAACTGCAGTGGCAGACAGATGGTAGGCTCTTAGAAATTAAGTACTTGCAGAGTGAATGGACAGTCTAGTGAATCCACTAATACCTCCATCCCATGTACCTGGCTTTAGAATGTGGTTCCACTTTGAGGCCCAAAAGGGTGCCAGATCTGTGAGTTTGAACCTATGCTTGAGAAAAGCAGCCTCCGCCAGGAACATCTTTAAACTGTTCCCTGATCAGCTCTTCCCAGCAGCTCCCTCTGGGCTTGGAATTAGTCCATCTTTCCTCTGCCTACTTCAGAATATTCCAGTCTAAAGGATGCATCTCACCAGGCGTACTTCGGTGGCTCCTCTTGAGTGACAAGTGCACAAAGCAAGTAAAGAAACAGAGGAAGATGAGAGAGAATGCTCAAAGGGCCTTTCTATACCAAGGGCCAGAAAAGTCAAGTGCGCCCTGTGAAAGACATATTTACTTCTACCCCAAAGCCCAGACACTCAGTGCTGACACAACCCCCCTAATGGAAAACGTCGCACCTTGAAATTTTATGCACAAAGTAATTGCATATTTAAATTATTGTTTAAATGATATGGGCATTATTTTTGTGTTGTTTTATGGAAAAAAGATAAAACAAAATTTCATAACCAAATCATAGGAGAATAACAATAGTTAATACTTCATGTGATGTTATCTTTAAAGTAGTTGCTCGGGGTACATAAAAATTTCTCAGGTTGCTATTAGCACAGACCTTCCTTTTTAATGGTCTAAGAGACACCAATAGTACAACTGACTTGCATTCTTTCCTTTTCTCCTACTGTCCTTTCCCCTTTCACCCATCCTAGTTCTTTTTTCCTTTTCAACAATTTCTTACCATTTCACAATATCTATTGTACATTTTATTGTTTTGCTTTTTTTTGGTACCAGGAATTGAACTCAGGACCTTGCGCTTGCCAGGCAGGCACTTGCACCGCTGAGCTATCTCCCCAGCCCTACTGTACGTTTTAGACCTTATCTACTCTTTCAGTTTCTCACACAAGGGAGACAATACAATGTTTACATGTTTGAGTCAGATTTAGTTCACTTAGGAGTATGGTCTCTAGTTGCATTCATTTACTGATAAAAGTCTCAAGTTTATGGCTGAGTAGTACTGCACTGTATAAAAATATCACATCATTTTATCCAATCCTCAACTGATGGGCATTCAGTTGTTACCAAGATTTATCTGTTACAAATTGTGTGGCTATAAACATGGGCGCACATATATTGCTATGGTATGATGTTTTTAATTCTTCTGGGAAAATACCAAGAAGGGGAATAGCTGGGTCAAATGGGACCTCTGATCCTAGGTTTTTGAGAAATCTCCACACTGATTTTCACAGTGGTTGTACCAGTTTACATTCCCACCTACAGTAGAGAAGGGTTCCTTCTTCCCCACAACCCCACCAGCATTTGTTGCTGGTTGATTTCTTGATGGTAGCCATTCTTTCTGGTGTGAGATGGAATCTCAGTGTTCTTTTAATTTGTATTTCTCAAATGACCAGTGATGCTGAACATTTTTCCTATATTTATCTGTCATTTGTATTTCTTCATCTGAGAAGTGTATATTTATCTCAAATGCCCATTTTTGGACTGTGTCTTTGAATTTGGGAGGTCTGATATATTTTTTTTTTCTATAGTTTAGATAGAAGTCCTTTGTCTGAGGGACAAATTTTTTCCCACTGTGTGGGTTGTCTCTTCACTTTGTAATTTCTTTTGCTATGCAAAAGCTTTTTAATAAGATGACATTCCAGTTGTTAATTGTTTGAAGTATTTCCTAGGCAGTCTGGGTTTTTGTTCATGAACTCTCTACCTACATACACCTGTGTCTTCAAGATTCCTACCTACTTTCTCTGCCAGTAGATTTAGTAGTTTCTGTTTTAATACTTAGGTCCTTGATCCATTTTGACTTTAGTTTAGTGCATGGTGATAGACATGGGTCTAATTTTAGCCTTCAGCATGTAGAGAGCCAGTTTTTCCAGCACCATTTATTAAAGAGGCTGTCTTTCTTCCAGTGAATATGTTTGGCCCCTTTGTCAAAGACAGGTTGGCTGAGTGTGTTTGTAGCTGTGCCTGCATTTTCTAATCTGTTCCACTGGTCCTCAGGTGTGTATTTTTGCCAAAACCATGCTAATTTTACCACAGCAGTTTTGTAGCATAATTTCAATTTAGGGGTTGTGATGCCTCCTGCCTTGCCTTTGTTGCCCAGTATTGCCTTTGCTAGCCTAAGACTCTTCTGGTTCCAGATGAATTTTAGGGATATTTTCTCTAGTTCTGTGAGGTATGATGTTTTGATCGGGACTGCATTAAATCTGTGTAACAATTTTGGGACTATGGCCATTCTCACTATGTTGTTCTTCCTGTCCATGAGCAAGGGTTACCTTTCCACGTTGTTTGTTTATTTGTTTATTTTGGTCCTTTTTGAGACAAGGTCTCACTATGCAGTTCAGGCTAGCCTTGAGCTCACTTTGTAGTCCAGATTCATCTCTAACTCACAACGATCCTCCTGCCTCAGCCTCCCCAGTGCTGGGATTACAGGCATGTGCCACCACACCCAGCCCATTTTCTGATATCCACTTTAATCTCCTTCTTCAGAGCACTGTGATTTTCAATATATAGATCTTTTATTTCCTTTGTTAGATTGATTCCTAAGTATTTCATCTCTTTTTGGATGTTATTGTGAAGGGTGTGGTTTCCCTAATTTCTTCCCTCCAGACATTGTATATAAGGGGTATAAGAAACAAAAATGGACTTCATGTTTAGATGCGGGTCCCGATCTGCAAGATGTCTCAGGTATATGCAAATATTTCCAAATCAAATTCCAGAACACTTCTGGTTCCAAGCATCTAATAAGGAACACTCTGCCAGCAGTAAAGTACAAAGCACATCACAGGGACCCTGCAGGCCACCCAGGCTCAAGTCAGGGCTTCATGAAGAGGTTGTTTGCAAAGGTGGGCATCAAAAAAGGATGTGGGGCACCAAGAGGATGGTGCAGAATCCAAGGACTAGGAAGAGCTCTTGTTAGCACATCGTCCTGAAAGGGCCAGGACAGAGATTTCCAGAACAGAATTGGGGAAAGCTCCGTGGAAAGAACTGCTGGACAGAGCAGGGCTTCTGGTTGGTGTGGTAAGGTGAGTGTCAACTTGATTGGCTGGAGACTGGTGGAGCACACACTTCTGGGTATATCTGAGTGGGTCGTGGAGGCCTGGCCTTGGGGTCCCACCTGCCTCTGACACTGTTCCCCTGCTCTGCGTTCCAGCTGCCTTGGACTAAGCAGCTTTGTTCTACCACGCCCTTGTGCCGTGATGTTTCTGTCTTGGAGCCGGGTGACCAGGGACTGAGTCCCCTGAACTCATGAGCCAAATTAAACCTCTCCCCCTTTAAGTTGTGGTTGTGGAGCACTGTGTCCCAGCCATGGGAAAGCTAATCCAGTGGAGGGTTGTCATGCTTCTGCTGCATTACACTGGCTGCTTCTGTGACTGGCTCTCTTATCAGAGGACAACCCTGGAGAGAATGTACACTGCACTACTGTTTGCCCAGTGCTTCCTACCTGCTAAGTTCCCTGAGACTCTATTTACATCCCATATAACAGGAGGAATACGTTTCTAAACATTAATTGCCACATAATAATTGTACATACTGGGACAAGGATATAGCTCAGCAGCACAGGCCTGCCTGGCGAGCGTGTACCAATTCCTAGTACAAAATAATAATATTATTATTATTATACATTCTGTGGGGTCCGATGTGTTATTTCAAACATGTAACCTGATCAGATCAGTGTAATTGACATACCCATCATCTCAAACATATATTATTTCTCTGTGTTGGGAACATTAAACAGCTTCTCCTCCAGCTATTTTGAAATCTATAATAAACTATTGTTAGCTATAGTCTCCCTACTGTGCTATAGAATGCTAGAACTGTTTCCTCTTAGGTAACTATATTTTTGCGCTGGATCACCAACCTCTCTGTATCTCCCATTCCCTATATTCTTTCACCCTCTGGTAACCTCTATCCTACTTTGTTTCTCTGAAATCAACTCATTTAGTTTCCAGATATTGTTGAGGACAGGTGATATCTGTCTTTATGCCTGGCTTATTTCACTTACTGTAAGGAATACCTTTGTCTCTGTATCCCTGTGACGTGTGTGCCAGATGATTGCAGAAGTGAAAGTCCACGTAAAGTTAGCTGCTCTCATCCATTGTCCCTAACCTTGAATGACAAATTTGCCATGGTTAAGATTCCAGAAGATCATTCGCCTATGGCAGCTGCAAGGAGCAGAACAGCCCCAGTGGTGAGGAACATGGTGCTGGACACATCAGGGCCCTTGCAAAGCCTCAGTTTCCCCCCCTAGACAACAAAGATGTTAGAGGAGCTGATTTATGAGTGTACGTGACTATTAAATGGAAACCTCTGTGCGGAGTGTCCGGGGCCAACACCCAGTGCATCCGAGCTATCAGATATTTCGTCATCGCCGTCTGGTCCTCTTATGTTTCATGGTGCTATAGTTTGGACATTAAATGTCCCCTACAGGCCTCTGTGTTAATGACTTAGGCTCCAGCTTGGAATGACTGGGAGATTATGGAAGCTTTAAGATGAAGCGCATAGTGGAAGGTCTTCAGGTCATCAGGGATGTGCCCTGGTAGGGGTGAGGGGGGCCCAGCCTCCTTCTTCCTCCTCTCTCTTTGGTGTCCTGGTCACGTTATGAACAGATTCGCTCTGCCATGTGCACACCAGCAGTATGTGCTGCCTCAGTACAGACCCCAAAGGATGGGGGCAAACGGATTATTCAGATCCCAGAAAATGGGAGCCAAAAAAACCCTTTTGTCTCTGTAAGTTGATTGTCTCGGGTATTTTGAAACAGTATTAGAAAGCTGACTAACACGTGGGGAAATGGTACTTTTGGAAAAGGCTTACAGGACGATGACAACCGAGAGTCTGAATTATATTCCCTCTTTGGACCTGTGATGTGAAAACAAGTTTACATGGTACAACATGATCAGAGCTAAACATTAAAGTCCCAAACCTGTGTATAGAAAAAAAATAGGAAGGAATGTGATCACAAAGATGGTAGCAGAGGATATTTTTAGTTAGTGGGAAAGAAACACAGAAGTCTTCCTCTTACTGATTTTTAAAACTTGGAAAGCTTTAAAACATTTTAAAATGAGAGTATAAATGAGAGCATAAAATAAAATTTCCATGTTTTTTGTTTGTTTTTTGAGAAATGGTCTTGCTATGTGGTTCAGGATTGTCCTGAACTCACTATGTCGCCCTGGCTTGAGGTAATCCTCATGCCTCAGCCTCCCAAATGCTGGATTACAGATGTATGCCACCATGACTGGCCTAAAAATAAACTTTCTTAAACAGTAAGATAAAATTTATATCTGGATAGAAGACAGTTTTTGAGTAGTAAAAATCTCAAAAGCCATTTTTTCAAAAATATAATATTTTCTGTAAATATTATAGTAAAGTATTCTTTTGTATAACTTAACATATCCCAGAAGTCACAAAAAGTTTATCTAGGACTAAAAATATTTCATTTCAATGTTCTTCCAGTTTATTTCTTATTACTTTGTGGATGCACAGGATTGATTGAGGATATTTTCATTGTCTTTGGGAGACTTCTTATTTGGGGTCCTTAGCTGATTGGAAGGAAAAGGGGTTCTGTTCCTCCTCAAATAAACTAAAGCAAAATCTTCCAGTGTAAGTCGGCTTAAAGCAGCCCTATTCTCCACTAACCTCCTTTTCCTAAGTAGGAAAAACCTGGACTCTCAGAAGATCGTGGGTGGAATGCCTGACTACTATGTACACTGCCTGGACAGGAAAGTTACAGTGTGAATTCAAGACTTTATCTTCGAAGAATGATGTTTTAAAACATATCTCTTGGTTTTTCTTTCTCTTACAAAATAAACACAGGTTCATATTTGAAGAGTGCAGATAAGCCAGAGCTCAGGGGAGGGGGATTCTCAAGTAAATACTATGAAGAAACAAAGCATTGCCCTATAGTGAACACCCTTCTAGCTACTTTTCTATGTGCAGATGTCCTGCCCCTCAGTGACCTCACATACACACTATCCTGTATCTGTTCTTCTCTGTTTATTAATATACTTGTGAACATTTTAACATAAGCATGATTTTTAAAGAGCTTCATAGGTTTTCATGTTATGGATGCACCAACTCTGTTTATAGTACCCTATTGGAAGACATTCAGATGATTACCACTTTTTAAATATTACAAGCAATGCTATGAGGAACATTCTTAGAGCTGCCTGTTTTCATGCAAGCTTGATAGTTTCCATAGAAAGCCTTGGCCATACATTGCTTTTTCAGAGGGTATTCAAAACATTTAAACTTGTGACACATACTGCAGACTGTTAACCAGAAAAATGATACCAAAGCTTGCTGCCTCCAGAATTGCAGGAGTGTCTTAGAAGACTTAGAAGTGCTTAGAGCTTTCAGGGCATATATGCCTGACCATATTCTTTAAGACTAACAGAAGAAGAAATAAAGGCTCCCAGATATAAGACCAGAGGGGGTCCTGGGACCACTGCTGATTGGGATGGTTTAAATCCGTAGGTTCCCCCAGAAGCCACGTGTTAAAGGCTTGGTTGCTGGTGGATAGGCTTTAGGAAAGTGATTGGATCGTGAGGGTTTTAAATGCTCTAAATTCATTGGAGGATTAATCTATTTCTGAACCCATAATTTGATGGCACTATCAGGAGGTGATGGGGACTTAGGAGGAGAGACCTGGTTGAAGAAGTATCATCAGATATGTGTTTCCATCCCCTTTCTCTCTGGCCCTCTCTCTCTGCTTCCCAGCTGCTAGGACACGAATGGCTTGCCTACATCATGCCCTTCCTCTGTGATTTTCCTGCCTTGCCACAGGCCTGAAAGCAACAGAACCGGCCAACCACAGACCAACCCCTCTGAAACCAGGAGCCAGAAGGAATCTTCCCTCCACTGAATTGATTTTGTCACAGTGCCTGAAAGCTGACCGGCACAGTGATGGACAGTGGACGTGCTTTTTGCACTTTGAAGTTACCCTGGGAATGAGATGTCATCTTAGAGAGAGTGAAAGAGCTCACAAGGTGATTTCAGGGCATGGCCCAAGATGACTCAGGTCTGAATCGTGTTTGACCGTGTCCTTGCTCTCACTCAGTGCTGAAGCCCTTGCGGCATCCTGCTGTTGTTTTTTTTAAATGATTGTTCCCCTCCTTCACTGATTTTGTTTGCACCCTGGCAACACCCGCATACATGTGATAACAAGATATTCAGCCGTTTTAATTTTTATTTTTTGGCAATTGTTTGACACTAAGACTGACGTTAACTGCCCTTCATAGCCTGTGTTTATCTAGATAATTGGACTGGCTGCTCTTAAGCGGCCCTGTTTTGGCAGTGGGAGCTCTAGGCACCTTGATCTTCGGAAAAGCCCAGGCCTGCCCACACTTGGCCTTGGGCAAGCCCTTCAGGCCCATTGTGTGGTTTTCTCACTCTCTTATTAAGGAAGTAGCAGAATCCCTGGAGGCCACCCAGAAAATATAACCACAGCAGGAAATGACGCACTGCAGTGGATGGCCAGCCAAGGGGACTTTCTGAAGCCCATATGCTCATGCCCAGTGCCTTGGGAAGGTTCCCTCTCCCCTCATGTGAAAATACGACTTTGCTGGTGCTCTGAGGGAACCAATGAGGACCTGTCGCTTTCAGTTTCTCTTCCCTGTGAGGTGTAAGTTCTGATGGGCCTGACTCGCTCTAAGGACATCTTGCTCTTAGATGACTTTGCTTTCAGAAATGTCGCTGGGTGAACGGCCCTCAAGAAGAACTCAGATCTAGCTCTATGCGGACCCATGGGACAGTACAGCCTCACTTTTTGGAGAAGGTCTCACAGCTGGCTAGCTCTATCCATCCTTCCCTTTACTTAGAAGTTGTGGTCGTTCACTTTTGTATTAGTTTGCCAGGAATGCTATAACATGTACCACAGGTTTCAGTGTATTTTCTCAGTCAATGGAGGCCTCAAGTCCAAGATCAAGAATGGCTTTCATGTATCAGCAGGGATGGTTTCCTCTGAGATCTCTCTCCTTGACCTGGACATACTCATCTTTTCCCTGTGTCTTCCCCTGTAAGTCTATGTCCTAATTGCTTCTTCTTATATGGACACTGGAATAGGGCCCACCAGTAGGACCTCATTTTAACTTAAACATCTCTCTAAAGAGCCTATCCCCAAATAAGGTCACATTCTGAGTACTGGGGCTTTGGACTTCAACATATGCATTTTGGAAATGAGACACACATTACCCTACACAGCCATCAAAATGGTCCCCAATGACCATCACCTCCTGGGATTCGAGTCCTGTGTAGCCTGTTCTCACGGTGGGTCACAGCTGGCCTGTATAGCCCACAAGGCATGGCAGAGACACAGTGTACATTTTCCTCTTGCTCTTCTGTATCATTTTCTTGGGAGAGGCCAGCTGCCAGGTCATGAGGGCACTCGAGAGACCCATGTGGGAAGAACAGAAGCCTCCCACCAAAAACCAGTGCCATCTTGCCACCAGGTGAGTTGGCCACCTTGGACGTCCTGCCCACAGAAGACTGCAGCCCAGGCTGTAACCTCATGAACAAAACCCCTGCTAACCTACTCCTGAGTTCCTGTCCCACAGCAACTGTAAGAAAGATAAGATATGCTTCATTTTAAGCCGTCACTGTTGCAGTATTCTGTTACAAAGCCATAGAAAACAAACACATGTTTTGATACTTGGAAGTAGGTTGGTAGGGTAAGAAAATCCTAAAACTGTGGGATGGGCAGTTGGCATGAGCTGGAAGGACCTTGAAGGAGGTTTCAGAGAAAGTCCAAGGATCTTGCACAGAAGCCTGCCACCTACAGTCTGTGTACTCCAAGGCCAATTGCAGCTTTGGGGTACAGCTTTCTAACTTACAAAGAATGGGTGCAGATATACTGAGATGTCTCCTCGGGGGCCCAGGCAGCCCCAGCCATTGATTTTGGCCTTAAACAGCTGTCTTTTCACCCTTCACCCCATGTGCTGCATGAACAGAACTGTCCACATGCAGGAGGAGGCGAGCAGACTGGGAAGCACTGCTCAAGACAAGGTGGTGGTGCAGGACAGACACTGGCCACTTCAGCGCCTGCGTCCTTGGGCCAGGCTGGCCCGGAAGTATTTCAGATAGAACCCGCTTAGGGTATACACAGAATGCTCTCCTCCTTCTGGGCTTTTCTGAAAAAGGTTCTTGGAAATTCTCAGTAGAAGCATGTGTCTAACTGGAACAGTACTGATGACTAGGGACTGGGTAATCCTGGGGAAGCTTAACCCTTAAGTCAGGACTCATACACATATGTTCTGACTTCTTTTAAGGGGACTCTTCTCCAGGCCACTCCACCTCCTCCTGTTGAGCTTATTCTACATATGACAGACACAAAAGTTTTAAAAAGTAAAGCAAGCAACAACCCTCCAATACAAACTCAGAAATAATAGGCTGTGAGGGTGGGATATTTACTGCAGGAAAAGCACATAAAAGTTTATTCTCTGTACTCTGCCAAGAGCTCATCCATTAATAAATAAAGACTCCAACAGGAAAAGAAAAAGAAAAAGGCTAGAGAAACAATGTGTGCAAGAACAAACAGAATAACCACAAAAACATGAGGGAACTCTTCAAGTCAGTCATAACGCAAGAAAGGCAAATTAAAACAACATTGCAGGGCCATTTTATACCTCTCAAATTGGAAACATTCAGGAAAATCATACAGAAGGCTGCCAAAGTTGCAGGAAAACCCATCATTGTACCTTGCTGTTTACACATATAAATTGGTACAAAAGGTCTTTGGAAAGAACTCTGAGGATACATATGATGAATTATAAACATGCCATGTCCTCTTTGGGTAGAAAACATCTGAGAATTTATCCCAAGAAAATGATTTAGAAGAAAGGAAAAAAAGCTATAAGTACAAACTCATTATACATTATTTATAATTTTTGTAAAGTCAGATACAATAAGGAATATCCAACCACCAGGGAATAATTAAACTGTGTAATATACCCCTGTCACAAGATGGTAGACATAATCAACATTGTTAAGACCTTCTTGGCCACATGGAGAAGCACACATGATATAAAATTCAAGGAAAGAAAAGCCGAATGCAAATTGCCATTACATAAAACCTTTTATGCTCAGACACCAGGCCTTGGATGAAATTCAGAAAAATAAATACCTTGTCCTTTGATGGGCAAAATTTGTAACTCAATCTTTTCCTTATTTCTGTTCAGTGTTATTACGGGGTTTGTGCAGAAAGGATAATGACGGTGACAGTAATGGTAATGCTTTAGAAAGCTCTGGAAATGCTCTCTCCCTAGGGCCTGGGTGCGAGGCCATACTCTGCTGTTGTGGGAACCAGGGTGGGGCCCACCGCTGGGTGCCTTCTGGAAAGCTGGCGGGTCTTCACCACTCGTGCCTCCTGTGTGCACTCCAAGCCCAAAGCACAGGAGTTTGCCCAACTCTTGCTTACATGCAAGGGGAGAAGCACACAGATCACCCCTTCAAACCAGATGTTCCAGGACACAAATTGCAGAGCTTGCAGCGAGAACCAGTCCTTGGCGCATTCTCTTATCCACTCAAATTCATGCCAGGGTCTCGGGTTAGGGATAAATAGCCCTTTCCCCTTCTTCTAAGCCATTCGGCTGAACTGCAGCAATGACTGGAAACACAGAACGGCGATCTCACACACACATACACTGGCAGCCTGTGGTCCGGATGTAGCCCGTAGGCATGTTTTGTTTGGCTCACGGAATGCTTTAAAAGGTGGAACATTTTACGTTTATTTTAAACCCAGATTTCCTACATCTCATGAGCAGTTAGAAGCTACGACAGCACCAGGCCTGCATTCTCAGCCTACAACCAATAACCATCACTCCACAGGACTCGTGTGGATGACTCTACATGCTTAGGAGGGGCTCTGATTCATTTGTGCAGCTCAGAGTTCACCTGGGCACCCACTCTGCACTAGGTGGTGCTGTAGTTACTAGGAAGTCCACACGGTCCCTGCACAGCTCAGCGTCTGCAGAAGTGGACCATACACATATAACATGGACTATTTCCATGCTGGAATGAAGCCAGTCAGAAGGATAGCTCAAAAGGGCAGGGGCCATGAGGCACTGACTGGCAGGTGCTGGGGAAACCCCTCTGAGATGACCTATGAGTTGATTCTTGAATCATGACACAGTCAGCTACACAAAGGAATGAGGTGAGAACCATGCGGGCCAACAGAATAGCTTGTGCCAAGGCCCAGGGGTATGAATGAGTGTGGGAGGCTCCAGAACTAGGGAAGAAGAGGACAGTGATGCAGGAACATGGATGGAGATGTATTTTTTTCTCATTACTATCGGCAGAGTGTAGGCCTTTACCTAGGGACATGTGTACCTGTTTAATTCAAATACAATCCTTTGGCTGCTGAGTGAAGAGCAGAGGCAGCCTTAATGGTCCAGATGCCCAGTGGGTTGGCACCAAAGAAGCCAGATTTGAGCTAGGCTGCCGGAGCTTAAAGAATCTGTGGAAAGACTGGATGGGCAGCTGGTAAGAGATGGGGTCAAAAGAGCAAGCTTTTTCAAGAGGGTGGAACATGTTTACACCAGAGGGATGAACTGATGATTGTATGCGGAGCACTGCCGAGTGCAGTTTGAAACTGTGATGTGCAGTTTACCTGGGCCAAGGGGCACTTGATGTTTTAGCATGCAGTTAGATAATGTGTATCAGCAGGCAAAGGCTTGTATCTCCAGGGACAGGAGAGTTTCCCTGTAAGCCTGAGGGCTGGGAGGAGCCGGCCTCCCTCAAAGGCCACCCTTGACTTTCCTTTTGGGTTCTTTCACCCTGCAAAGGACAGGGTGAGAGGGGCCTGGCACCTTGGCTATGGCTCAGAAATGCAAGGAAGAGCCTGGTGGTTGGGGACAACGCCCCTGATGAAGGGACAGAGAACTGAAGCCCTGGAGGGAGGGTGCAGGGCAGGAGGGGAGGGGGCAAGTCATCAGGTCATTTTTGCCAGTGCTCACGCTGTTGAACCTGACTGGCCAAGCAAGGGGCACAGGCTTTATTCACAAACCTTCCCACATCAATGATGTTACATAAACCAACCTGTCAACTTGAGGATTCTTCCAAGTCTTCACAGAAACCTGTCTTTTAGCCACACATCTGCTCACATTTTATTTACCTGACTATTTTTCCCTTTTAAGCCCAATTCCCATTCAACTTCTTGGGAAAGTATAAGGCTGCAACCTACTGAATGCCAGTTACTGGGCCCACACAGTTAATGCCTGGGCAAATGAACTCTGCTTAGGGGAGCAGCTCAGAGTCACTTACTGCTGCTTCCCAAGGAACATGCTGTCCGGTTAGAGTCAGCAGCTTGAGAAGTGGGGTGTCCTTTCCCTAGGCGAAGAAACGGAATACGCAGCAGAGAGTGTGGCAGAATGCACAAAGCAGCAGCGGCTCCCCGTGCCCTGCCTCACCTTGATGGGTCCCCTCGGGAAATGTCTCTTGAGTGATAAGAAGTTTAACAATTTTAAAATAATGGATTAGCAAGGGTTCCTAGGTGAGACAATCACACAGAGAGCCCGTGCAGGATGCTGAGCAGGGCAGGGACAGGATGCCTCTGGCCACCTTGGGGAGAAGGGCAAGCCTGAGAGTAGGGAGAGTTGGCCAAGGGCCCAGGCAATGGTCCCTTTACCTAAGGCAACAGCAGGGGTTAGATGGGAGGGGCTGGAGACAGGGAAGAAAGAGAGATCCATTTTGCTATCTGAACACGCTCGGGTATTATCCGAGAGGGCAGACAGAGTTTTAGCAAGTCACAGATCAGTTTGGGGAAATGGAGCAGAGGGTGGTGCCACTGATTGAAAATGGAGACCCACCCTCACAAGTGCCTCTCTGCCCACTTGGCAGCCAGGTCTGTGACACTAGGAGCACCATCCACCAGACCTCAAGGGCAGCTGGATGGCCATGCCAGCCTTCCGTTAGGGTCTGCCAGAGCTGCACCCTAGCAGATCCTCCTCAGTCTTGACAGAGCAGCCTTCCTGGGACACTAGCTCTGGGCCTGTACTGGTCAATTTTTAGTTACTGTAATGAAATGCCTGAGACTGGGAACCTTACAAAGAGATTTATGATGGCCCACAGATCTGACTCACAGTCAAGGGCCACATGGTGGCCTTCTTGGCAGTGTCCACAGGCAGCACAGGGCATCACATGGCAAGAGACAAGGGACACATGTGTATGTCTCTGCTGGTCTCTTTTCTCTTAAAGCCATCAGTATTCAATCATGGGAGCTCCACTGGGACGGACTTACCCAATTCTAATCGCCACTGAAGGCCTTGTCTCCGAACTCTATAGTTAGATTAAGTTTTTACTCTCTTAATACCTCCCAGTGGAGATTAAATTTCAGCACATAAACCCTTGGGGGACACACTCAAGTCATTATGCAAACTGTTCTGTCCCTGACCCTTAGGGTTCATCCTTCTCTTAATGCAATACAATCCTCCCACGCCCAATAGTCTTGGGATCTTAACTTGTTCCAGCATTAACCCAACAGTCTGAAGATTCATGTGAGACACAAGGCAAACTCCT
The DNA here is from genome assembly GCA_004027595.1 of Dinomys branickii. Taxonomy (NCBI): domain Eukaryota; kingdom Metazoa; phylum Chordata; class Mammalia; order Rodentia; family Dinomyidae; genus Dinomys; species Dinomys branickii. The sequence goes on from PVLD010000790.1 coordinate 177,168, forward strand.
TGCACTGATGAGTCTGTAAAATGAACACATGTTATCTAGTCTAAGATGTAGTGGCAGGGCAGGCACAGGGTAAACATTCCTGTTCCAAACAGAAGAAACAGAGAAACTGAAAGCAATTACCCCAGGGCAAGGCCAGAACTCGGGAGGGCAGACATTCCTAGTCTGGCCTCTTTGCACACTGCAGTGAGGACTGGGCTCCTAGGGCCTTGGTGTGGCTTTCTGGCCGCAGGCCATGGTCAGTCTCTCACATAGCCCTCCTTGGTGGGAGTTGCATATAGCTCTGTCTACACTTTCTGGGGTTCCTGCTGAGTGTCCGTGTCTATGGTCCGCTAAGCATTGCCCCAGTGGGGGCTCTCTGCAGGAGTTCCAACCCCATGACTAACTCCTGCCTGGTTTCCCAAGCTTTTCTTTGAAATCTCACTGGAACCACTATGCTACTGTAAAAGCTCTTGCATTCTGCACACCTGCAAACTATCACAACACGGAGCTCCCAGTCTAGCACTGGCACAAGCTGCAACCAGGCCTGCTTGGCTCCAGGCCTTTTTCCAATTGTCCCAACATAAAGCAACTGGCTCTTTTTAATCCACTAATCACTGTAGCATCGGTTTCTCAGCCACACCCTTACATGCCTTTTCTTAGCTCCTTCCTTGGCCAGGCTGTGAATTTTCCAATTTTTTCTGCTTTGCTCCTTTAGCTCCTGAATCTCACTGTTGATCTGACTAAAAGCCAATCATATCCATGCTGCAGATGGAATGCTTTGTTCTTTGAAAATTTCCTATACAAAATAATCAATCCCTCACCTTCAAATTTAGTCTTCCACAAAGTCTTAGACATCAGACTTGCTCAGAAAGAATATAGCCAGGTACTTTGCTACTCCATAACAAGGAAGACCTTTCCTCCAGTTCCCAGCAGGCTCTTTATTTCCAGCTGAGACTAATTCCCTCATTTCTTCTGAACATCACCAAAAAAGCAAGCAACGCTCTCTCCGTACAGCAACACAAGCTTTTCCCAGCCTGCTCCCCCATGTTCCCCAACCTCTCCCCATTACCCAATTCCACAGCCACCTCCACAGTTTCCAGTATGGACCCCCCACTCCCAGGACCTGTTTTCTTTATTAGTTTGTTCCCTCTTCTTGAGCAAGGCCACATAATGAAGAAAAGAGATTTATTTTGACTTGCAGTTCTGGCCCAAGGTCAAGGACCTACATCCGGGGGTAGCTCTCTTGCTGGCAGACTCCTAAGGGAGTGCAGGCCATCGCATGACAAGAGGCAGGGAACGTGTGTGCGTCTCTGCTGGTCTCTCCCTCCTTCCAAAGCCACATGGATTCAATCACAGGGGCTCCACCCCGACAGCCATGTCTAATCCACACCTCTGAACACCATAGTCAGATTAGGGCTCCGCCTTCCTAAACCCTCACAAGCAGAATTAAATGTCAGCACATGAAACCTCGGGGGGGGGGGGAGCACAGTGAAACCATATGCCAGTCACCACAAGGCCTTCAGAGACACTGTTCCTTGCGACCTGGCTCTTGCTTGATCTTACATAAGTGTTTGTACAATCTAGCCCACTGATGTTATTTTTGGTTCAAAATATTACTTAGGCATGGATTTCTTGTTTAATGTTTAACTTCCAATGCAACCTATGAATAAATTGCAGTAATTTAATTCATCCAAGAGCTAATTTTAGAAGTGGATTGCTAAGTGCAGCTCTTGAGGCTGTTCCACAAGCTGGCCTATTCTCTCTTGTAACACAACAGAAGGATATACACTTTTATACCACTGCAGGCTAGAGTGAGATGGTTAACTTCACACATCAGTTTGACCGGGCTACAGTTCTTAGCTGTGGGTCAAGTACCAGGACAAATGTAGCTGTGCAGCACTTTTTAAGACGTGACTTCCATTCACATCAGCAGGTTTGCAGTAAAGCAGATTGCTCACCGTGACATGGGTGGGCCTTGCGCAATCAGGTGAAAGCCTTAGGAACAAAGACTGAGAATTCCCTAAAATTCCCTAAAAAGGAATTCTCCTCAAGATTGCAACATAGAAGAAATTCTACCTGTGTTTCCAGCCTGCTGTCCTGTAGAATTTGAACTGAAGACTGCAATGTCAACCTTTCCCTGGATTTCCAACCTGCTAACCTGCCATGCAGATATCAAACCTACCAGTCCCGTGGTTTTGGGAACCCCTTCCTGTGGTCTCTCTCTACCCCCTCTATATACACGTACATATGCCTTTCCTAATTGTTCTGTTTCTGGCCAATAATACAGGATGCCTTTGATGGGTGGAGCTATCAGAGCCATATTATGGTGTCATCTCTTATCTCCAAACTGCAGATGTCTAAGAAAACTTACTCACTGAGCTCTTCTTGACATTATATAGTCTGACCTGAAGACCTTGAATTGCCCTTTCGCTCTGCCGGGACCCTGATTCCCAGGTGCCTGCCGGCTCACACCCGCCTCACCCAAGCCTGCTCAGCATGCCTCTCACTCCACAAAACTGCTCCTCTCTGCAGCACACCTTTGGCCTTCTCCACCTCCCTTCCCTGGTGAGCTTTTCTCCTCAGATGTATCTGCACTGCTACATGACAGAGTCATCCCTCAGCAGGGGACGAGTTCCAGGACCCCCGCAGGTACCAAAATGCACAGATGCTCAAGTCCCTTACAAAACATGGTGTCACTTTTGCATATAACCTATGCACCTCCTCTCCTATACTTTAGCTCTTCATAATACCTAATACAATGCACAAACTAGGTAAATACTATCTTATTTACAGAATACTGATAAGGAAAAGTGACTGTACATATCCAATATATGCAAATTTCTTCCAGTTACTTCTCATCTGTGACTGGTTGACTCCACAGAAGTAGAACCCTCCATAACTGGAGGAGTAAATGTACTAGTTCCTTTTAAAATCTGTTTCTCATGGCCTCTTCCTCAGCTGCCGGAAGATCACATCCATGACTGTGCCAGCTGTGTTGATTACCGAAGGCTCCCCACTGCCTAAAACAGGGCTGAGTACACAGCGGGAATTCAGTAACTGCTTGATGTGGAATGACTGAACAGTTGACAGATTTGGGAACATGCAGCAGAAAGAGGCCGGCGCATGTGGGTCAGTTGCTCTCTGCCCTTGACTTTCCCTCCAATCTGGGTGCTGGCCATAAAGCAGCTTCCCTCCATGAGGACCCAGTTCCCAAATCTCCTCAGTCAGCCCGATTACAGCCATATGAGCACACATACCAAAGGGGGGCAGCCTCTCTGCTTCCGAGGAGCACACATCTCTCTCCCGCACCCTCCGGCCGTAGGTCGCAGAGTAGATGTTGAGTAACTTGGACTCGTGGCAGTGCAGCTTCAGCTCCTGGTCCTCACACACGGTTTTGTTTTTTAATTCATCTGAAGCAGAAATAAAAATCAGCGGCACCATCAGCTTCCCTGGGAAGGAGTCAGGGAGGACCGGCCAATCCTGGCCACTAACTCAAGCTGCTGCACTCAAAGAAGGGGACAGTCAGGATGGCCCCACCTGTAAACAAAGCCCCAGGGGAGGGACAACCTTCAGACAGCACCAACACCCCTGGAATCACATGAAGGTGCAAAAGGGAGAGACAGGCCAGGGGCAGGAACAGGACTGTTTCGGTCCCAGGGAGGACCTGGCCATGCGGGGAATTTCTCTCCACCCGCTTGGGGTCCCAGATTCATTAACTGAAGGACATTTTTCTCAGATGTCAACTTGGGACTCTAACAGGTGAAAACCCAAGAGAAGCACCCAGGTAAACTCAGCTCAGAGTCCACAACAAACTTTCCTGAGTGTGTGTATGTGTGTGTGTGTTTGTGTATTTACAAAGAGAGAAAAGAGTCTAACCTGGGCAACTAAATGAGCCTCTGACTCAAAATAAAAAAATGTTTAGAAGGGGTTGGGTATATAACTTAGTGGTGGGGCCCTCACAGAGCATGATGCGGTCCTGGATTCCATCCCCGGCACCGAAAAACAACAGCAGAGATAATATAAAAGCAAATGTTTGGACAGCAGGAAATGGACAAAAACAAGGTGCTATTGCAACAGCGAGCAGAAACACTGACACAACACCCAGGATTTGGAAGCAGATTTATTTACATCAGCAGGCACTGACTGGGATCATTCCCACAGTATCAGGCCCTGATCTCTGGTGGTTCTAGGGCTGATACTGGATAAGCAAGCAGGAAGTGCAGAGGCAGAATGGCTTGTCAATTGGGGATTGGTTCTTACAATATGCATCATAGTGACCAGCTATGCCTCACAGGGACCAGCCATTTCTAGGAGACAGAAGCAACCAGAACTGGAACGGAAACTGTTACCTGGGCAACTAAGAAACTGAAGTACACTGGCTGGGCGGTGGGCATTTTCTGTTACACTATGTCTGTGAAATCTGCCCTAAACCTAGTAACCCAGGAACAATTGTCCCTACAAGCATTCTAGGTTGGAATCATTGGAATCAAGTGTGCTTTGTTTACAAAAAATGTAGGGGAAAGTTTGTTCAATCTGTTTACCAGAATAAAAATTTTTTTTTTCAATGTCATGCAGGGACATCATAAATGCATTGCAAAAGAGAACACAGACTATTGATTTTTAGGGTGCACCCCAAAACCACTCAATTAATACACATTTTAATGGCTATTTTATTTTTAAAGTAGTAACTGCTGACATTCCAGACACAAGAGACTCCATATAATACGATTCCATGTACAGCAGGTCACCTCCCTCAAATCCAAGGTTTAGCTCTCCAAGGTTTCAGTTACTCACGGTCGACCAAAGGTTGAAAATATCTAATGGGAAGTTCTAGAGAGATGAACTATGTCCACATAACTTTTATTACAGTTGTTACAATTGTTCTACTTTGTTATGGTTGTTCTCTCTCATTGTGCCTAATTTATAAATAAAACCCTAGCATGGGTATGTATGCGCTTCAGGAATCCCCTGGGGGTCTTAGAACATACCCTTTCATAGGAGGGGGAGCTACTGGACTATTGTGTGTCACTTGGTAGCAGGGATATGTTCTGAGAAATGTCTCATTAGAGAATTTCATCATTGTGTGGCCATAGGGTGTATTTAGACAAATCAAGACAGTAGAACCTGCTATACACCTGGGTCATACGGTACAGCCCATTGCCCTTAGGCTACAAATCTGTATGGCATGTCTCTGTACTGAACAGCACAGGCAACTGTAACACAGTGGGGAGTATTTGTGCACATCTAAACACAGAAGAGATACAGTAAAAATCCTAGGTGATGGAAAATTCTCAGCTGCATCATAATTTTATGAGCCCACTACCATGTATGTGGCCTGTCATTGAGCGAAAGGTCATATGAGACATGTAACCATATGGTAACCACAAAAGGTAAGTCTTTAGCAGGCAGAATGTGGATCAGAGTTTTCCTGAGACTGGAGGTGCCACCAAGGAGGGACAGGAAATGGTCACAACAAACTCTTTTAGGTGATGGGAATGTTCTAGAGCTGGATTGTAGTCATAGGTGTACACAACTCAGGAAATTTACCAAAGGTCATCAAATCGTACATTGAAAATGGGGTAAATTTATGTTATATAATTATACATCAATTAAGATATTTTATCGGTGTGTGTCTGCAATACAGAATAGTGATGTCTGTTTGGGGAAGTTGGTACATGCATATATCATGTCTTGATTATTTTTTATACTTTTACCCCTCTTCCTTATAAAACCAGGAATAACTAACACTCAGCAGGTTCCCTCTGCTAGGCCCTGTTCTAAGAGCTTTAGTTGATTTAATAAATTTAATATTCAAAAGCCCTTTGGTAAGCTGCTTCTTCATATCCTTTGCATATTGCACATGGACTTTCAGCAACTGTTTGACGGAGTGAATCACAGATTCTACATGTTAGCTTTTGTCATTTCTGTGTTAGAAAATCTTCTCACGGGGACTAGGGATGCAGTTCAGTGGCAGAACTAACACAGGCAAGCACTCCTGGGTTCAGTTCTCAGTGCTGCAAAACAAAAACAGGGGGCAAAAAAGAGATCTTCTGGTCTGTCACTTACCGTAAATTTTGCAAAATAAGAGCCAAGCAAAACATAAAGGGTACCATGGTCATGTATGTGGAATACATACTAGGGTTAGGGCAGTTAGCTGGATCTGTGTAGCCCAGGATCAATAATGCTTAAGCTCCAACTTAAAACATGAAAGAAAATACTTCCCGAACACAGACCCCACCTTTCCGTAACTTATAAGTTCCCACAACTTTCTACCAAAACCAGAAAAGCATCATACACCAAACCTTTGGGCCACAGGAAGGAAAATTTCAGGCTCTGAACTTGACCACTGGCTTTAGTGCTGCTAAAATTCAGCACTGTTCTGAATCCTGTCATTCCCCCTTAGCCACGGTTTTGCCTTCTGTGGTTTTAGTTACCTGCAATCAGCCGCAGTCCAAAATTATAAATGGAAAATTCTAGAAGTAAACAATTCATAAGCTTGACACTGTGCACTTAACAGAGTAGCATGCTGAAACTTTTGCTGTCTGGCTCTGTCCCACCCAGGACAGGAATTGTCCCCTTGTCTACTATATCCATAGTATATATGCTCCCCCATCATTAATCATTTAGAGGCTGTCTTGGTTATCAGACTGATTGGCAAGTATTGTACTGTTTGTCTCCAGATTATCCTTATTTTTCTTAAAAATGGCCCTATAGCTTTAGAGTATTGATGCTGGCAGTTCTGTGACAGTATGTTGTTATAGTTGTTGTATTTAACTGTCCATTTTTGTTAATCTCTTACTGTGCCTAATTTATAAGTTAAACTTTATCATAGGTAAGCACATACAGGGAAAGCATGTTATGCAGAGAGTTCAGGCATCCCATGGCGGTCCTGGAACATATCTCTGGGGGATAAGGACAGGCACAGGAAATGAGAACATTTGAGATTAATCAAAGGCTCAGAGCAGAAACCAGGTTACAGATGGTCACAGAATCCCTACCCTTCTACTCATTTAACACTCAGGAGAACCACTATGAAGTTGAACCAGTGGGAAGTTAAACCAGTGGCTAAGGAAATGTTTAGCAGGCCCTATGCCTGCTTGGAAGCGTAGCATCTCTTGGAGCCGGAGAAAGCTTTATTTATTTATTTATT
>PVLD010000790.1:184396-219803 GCA_004027595.1 Dinomys branickii
GGGGGGGGGGGGGGGGGGGGGGGGGGGGGGTATATCCAAGCTTTAGCTCAGCAAACTGGAAACTTTTTAATGGGATTGGACTTTTTTTCTTTTTTCTCCTTAACCCAGAATTTTTTTTTAATTACAAGAGTATTTTCTTTTTAAGTATATGATGAAATATACTTAGTAGCTACCTATCCTCTATTTAAGGTCCATTCATGGAAAGTAGCCTCAAGTGCCAGCAAAACCCACCCAATGTAACCCAATACCCATGAGTAAGGCCTCTAAAGATTTTGTCCCCAGAGTACAGGCACATCATCTTCTGGAGCCCCTGGGAGTCACATTACGTCCTTGGAGTTCCTGTGGTGTGATGTCGAGTCGCTTGGTTCCCTGAGAATGTGCTAACTCACTGTCACCTAAGAGTGACATTTCTGGGCTGTAAAAGACAATGAGACTGCTAACATAATTGCTATCCTTCTTAGAGGACTAGGATTTGTTATGGAGCTGGGTTTAGAGCTCTCATTTGCTCTCGGAGTAGAGGGATGGGCAGCCTTCCAGAGCTAAACTTCTGCGCAGCAGATGGGCACAGCGACAGGGGCTTGGGAAGACAGACCCACCACACTGCCTAGAGCACAGCAGCAATGAAATTCTCCTTCCCCGTTCTACCAGCTACAGGGCTGCACGTACCCCCCAGTATCTCCTTAATAACACACATCGAGAGGCTCCTCACGTGCAGTGGGGATTTGTCCCCATAAACCCATCACAAGTTGAGAATACTTGTGAAGTTAAACCTTCTTTGGTTTTGGTTTTGGTTTTGGTTTGGGTTTGGGTTTGGGTTTTGGTTTTGGTTTTGAGGACTGTGGATTGAACTCAGTGGCACTCTGCCAACAAGCTACAGCTCTTTTGTGTGGTGTTTTTATTTTGTGTTGAGATAGGGTTTTGCTACATTGTCCAACTTGAATTCAAGCTTGTCATCTTCCTACCTCAGCCTCTTTGAGTGCTGGGAGTATAGAGTATAGGCCTGCCCCACTGTGACTGGTTTGTGAGTCTTTTTTTTAAAAAAACAGAAATAGGTCTTTATCCTTTTTAAAAATCAAAATTCAATGCTTTTAACACCCCTTGACCTACCAACCTCATAGCAGAAGAGCTCAGCACAGTGTACAGTATCTGACTGACGGGGAGCTGTGGCCTGCTGCCACCGCCTAGAATTGCAGGAGAAGATCCTATTGTATATGAGCAGTTCAAGGAAAGCCCAAAACTCAAACTGCACTGTGTTCAGTCCTCGGCACCAAAATATAAATAAGTAAATAACCTAAAAATAAAAATATAAAAGATGGGGTCCATTAAATGTGTTAGCACTTCTGCACCGCCAGAAAACTGGAAACTCCTGAAGGCCACCATCCTAAACTGGGGACATCTGTACACATCTGCATATCAGCAGTCGCCTTTCCAATGTGGGCAGGGGGAGTGATCCCTCTGGATAAGAATATTTTATTACCTGCATTGCTTGCGGTTGCCAGTGTGTGGTAGTAAAATGCAGACAGACATTGGGCTCCACTACTGTGTTTTAAATTCTGCACTGGCAGTGCACCGTGCCACACACCCAGGACAGGCTACACCTCTCCCCATGTCTGCCCTTGGTGCACCACTGCCTTTAAGTCATTCACAGCTTTAGCAAGAATTACCTTAATCTGCTTATTGGGATAACAGCTACCAATGACTGAGCTCAAGCCCGTTGTAAATCCTGTGCTATGACACTGCATATTTACAGCCTTTCCAACAGCCCTTTGTGGAAGAGGCATCATCTTCATTTACAGCGGAGTCCTGAAGCCTCAAAAAATTCCTAACACTGTCTGAATCACACACACAGTGGCTAACCACAGAAGGGAATATCAACCCAGAACTGCCTAAATCCCCATCTGATGAAACCAACCTTCCCTAAAAGGTTGAGTTTTGGAGAGTGGAAGTAACATGAATCACACTAAGGAAAAATGTTTCTAGTGAAGTCTGTTTAACTAGCTCTCGGAGAAGCCAACCCCCCCACCCTGATCTGTGGCACTCGCCAGGAAAATTGGCAGGTTTCACAGAACACAGGCAGAGCTGGGAGAGATATGTACACCTGCTCTACACATAGCAGTAGGTAATCAGAAGGTCACACAGAGGTAGAACTGGGGAGATAGAGAAGAGAGCCCCTGAAAGTAGGAGGGCTGCAGCTAAAGAGACAGGGGAGGTAAACAAAGTCCCATTTCCACCTCCCAAACTGCAAGGCCCCAAGCTGCCAAGGTCCAGGTCACACAGGGCTTCAGTGCCATCTCTTCTCCATAGGCAGCCAGAGGGGGCTCTACAACCTCATCAAGCACTGTCCTTTGGAAATGCCACCTGGCAGACAGACTCCAGACCTTTTCCTCAGCCATGAGGGCTCTAGACCCTGCCCCAGCCCTCCAGCCTGGGCACCTTCTTGCTCCCTTCCCGTCAAAACCCTCACCCCCGGCTCCCTCACTGGCTGTGCCAAGACACCCGCACCCTCCAGCCACAAGACTCAGGAAGGGGTGCTCTTCTTATGCTCTTCTACCTCCATCCCTTTAGTTTTTAGCTCCAGCATCACTTGCTCAGGAAAGTTCTGCTGAACCTTTACGGAGGTCAGTGCCTTCTACGAGCTGTGTGCATGGTATCAAGGGCCTCTGTGGAAGCCTGGACTCCACTTGGAATCTTGCATACATTTCTGTGATCCCACCAAGAACTTCCAGGACCGCTAGACTGTGAGACCTGGTTTGCATACCTGGCTTCTGCTGGGTGAGCATAATTACAGTGAACTCCCACCTGTGGTGGGCTTACAGTGGTGAGTAACAGTGTCCCTACCATCTAGATGGCTTCCATTTTTGATGGGGTATGTGTGTGTGATAAGTCACAAATGAACACAGCAAATCCAAAGGGTGATGTGGCTTTCATAGAAATGGTGGGGCATGAGAGCAAGGGTCTTCATTATACATTTTTGGAAAAGGGAATCACTCGGAAAGGTGTTCTCTGGCTGGAACATAAGCAATGGTAAGGAAAGAACTATGTGAAATCTCAGTAAACGTTCATTGAATAAAGGGTGGAAACTGCTCTGTGTGTATGAAAAGAACAGAACTGCCACTCAGGAAGCTCCTGTGGAATGTGAGGTCTCTTCAAACCAAATACCTGGCCCAATAGCTGTACACAGCAGGTACTTAGTATGTGTTAGCTGAGATGAAATTAATAAACAGACTAAACTGTACTCTGTGTAATGAGACTGTGGCCCACCATTGCAGTATCCAGGTGCTATGGCTTGAATGCAATTTGTCCTGATGGAAAGTCATATTGGAGTTTAATCCCCATTGCAAAGTATTAGGACAGTAGAAACATAACCCATCTATGGTGTTTAGACTGGGGACTTTAGAGGTGATTAGGATTAAAGTCATCCAGGTAGAGCTCCTATGATTGGATATTGGTGGCTTTATAAGGAAGGGAGAGAGACTGGTAGAGGAGCACTCGTGTATACACACACACACACACACACACACACACACACACATTCCCTGTTCCTCAGCATGTGATACCCTGAGCCATCTTGGGACTCTGCAAGAAGGTCATCACCAGAGCAGGCTCTTGACCTTAGGCCAGAACAACGAGCCACAGTAAACCTCTTCTCTTTATAACTTACCTAGCCTCAGGTATTTCATTACAATCACGGAAAATAGAATAATACACAAAGGGTCTGCCAATATTACATTGACAACTTGATGTCCCTAAGAGGCTGGAGTTTTTTTCCAACGTTTTACCATAAAAAATTTTAAATGCCTAAGAAATGTGAAAGAATCACAATAAACAGCTATATCCTCACCACCTGGAGTCACCGACAGCAAACATTTGAACAAGGGTAGCCCTTGAGAGGGATATTCTTTTTCAACATGAAGAAGGGAAGTGGAGGATAGCAGGAAAAAAATGAAGGCAAAGCTCCTGGAAATCGAGGGCACAGTCAAGGACATCTTGCTTTTGAGATGAGATGCAGCTGCAGCAGAAGCACAAAGAGCACAGAGACCTGGAGGCGACTGTCCCTGGCCTGTCAGCTGAGCCTGGAGTCAAATGGGACAGGCTGTTCTGCAGTGCTCTGTTGTGGCCTACTTGTGGATATTTGTGATTGTGGATGCACGTGAGTGTGGGTGGGTACATTGCACATGTGCAAATGAATGTGTGTGATTGTGTGAATGTGACTGAGTGTGTACAATAAGGCGTGTGGATATGATGGTATATGTGTGTATGAATGTGTGCGTGTCTGTTGGGTGTATTGAGAGTATGTGATTGTGTGTGCAGCCATGTGGACATGTGAGTGTGGGAGTGGATGTGTGAGTGTGTCTGCATGCACCATATTGGGGTACAGCTACAGAGAGGATCAGGGATGTCTCAAGCGTTTGCACTGCCCCCACTTCTGCCACCTGGGCCCCTACTCTCGGGGAACATTGAGAGTCTCTGAGAGTCCTTGAACCCACAAAGAACAACATGCAAAAGTAACAGTGGCTTTGTTGGGTGGCATTAATATCCCTTGCATTTTGGTTAGGTCATCATCATGTTCCTTCAACGTGTCATGTGTCAATGTCTCCTGCTGTGATTACCTGGAGTTTCTCCCAGGCACCTCCTCCGCCCCTGGAAGCTGATTCTTTCACTGAACAGTGATTACTTCTGGCTCGCAAAACCAATATGCAACAGAAATGGCAAAAGGCGATGGAGAAAAACCCAGGAATCAAAATAAAAGGGACAGGGGCTGGGGATATAGCTCAGTGGAATAAGCGCTTGCCTAGCAAGCGCAGGGTCCTGAGTTCGATCCCCAGTACCGCAAAAAAATAAATAAATAAATAAAAGGGACTGCTCCAGCCACATCCTCTCACATTCTCACTAGGAGCAAATATGGTTAAGGGAGCCCCTGCTGGCGATGAAAGGCCACAAGCACCTGGGGCCATGGGGTCTGGTGACATCCATGAGGGTGGTCCTCACCTCCTGACAAGACTGTCTTGGAAGAGCAGAATCAGCTCGTTTTGAGGGAAAGGGGCTGCAGTTCCTCACCACCCCGATTACGCTTTACATCAGTACAACAGAGTTTCAGATATTGGGAAGTGGTTTAGTTCAAATTCATTGGGGGCCGGGGATACAGCTCAGTGGCAGAAGTGCCTGCCTGGGAAGTGCAAGATCCTGAGTTTGATTCCCAGTACCAAAAAAAAAAATTCTAATTTAAATTCATGAACTAAGGATGCACATTCTCCCCTCACACCCCACCCCATTCCTATTAACAGAAGTTTCAAAGTTGGACCAATTCTATGGGCTAATAACTTTCATCAGGAGCTTCAGTGAAACCAGGAACCAACCCCAAACACCACACTGCCCCCCTCAGAAGTTACTTACTAGGTTGGCATTTAAAGGAGACCAGGAGGTATTTACTGCTTCCTGGACAAAGGTCAGGTCCAAAGACACGGCTATTGACCAGGAGGTGGCAGGCCCGCTGGTTCTGGCACTCATCCAGCACCTTCTAGAAGGAAGCAGGGGTAGAAAAGGGACAGGCTTGTAAACTACGCACAGTCTCTGCCAGACCCCAAACTTGCTCTGGGCTCTGGGGAGCAGTCTGCCGCCCGTCCAGCCAGAGCTGTGCAGTTGGAAGTACACACCTGAGGGTGGTGGGCTGCCTGTCACCTGTCTCTTCCCATAGGGAGAAACCTGATTGAGCAGAGCCAGGCCCCGTGGAAAGCCAGTGCCCTATACCCACAGCTGGCACTGTGCTTGGTTCTTTTGGCAAAGGTGCCACATACAGAGGCTCCAGGGGACATGGGCAAGGTCCAGTGTTACCTCTTTGTGTGTTGTGCTGCAGGGGATTTCTAGGAGGGGCCTTCACTTTAGAACCAAAATAACAATGACCATCAGGAATCATAGCATATGTTGTCAGCCTTAGAAATGGCCCTGCCCAGGTCCCAGGAGCACAGGGTATGGAGAGGAGGCCTCAGACTCCAAAACTCTTTCCAATAATAAAAGTTAAGAAGCTGAATGCCACCCTGACCAAACTCAAGGAAACAGGGCCACATCTCCCTTGTATAGCAATTCCCTTAGTGGTATGCTGACACATTCTGTTAAGTGTTGGCCTAAAAGCTTTCCCACACACCCTGTTTTTTTCCAAGCAAACCCCCATTTGTGAATGAATCTACCCCTCGGAAGCTCACGTAACAACCCACACTGGTTCACAGAAGGGTCCAGTGTTTTGCTGCTATTATGTCAGTTTCTAGTTTCTAAACAGAAACCTATGTGGGATAAACTCAGAGGTCTCTGGTTTGGTCCGGGTGAAAAAGACCCTACACACAATCAAAAAAGTTCCATGAATCTACTCAGTATTCCAGGACTGGATGAGGAGGTCCTCCACTAAACCCCAGAGTGGGCCCCAGGATAAGCTGTTTCCAAACTGTGTTATAAGCTGGATACTACAGAGAGAAGGACTTCCAGTTGACCTTTATCATGGGCTTGGTCAGTAGTGGTCACCTGTATGGACATCAACCTGTTCTCTATCTTAAGCACCACCCCTCTGAGGAAACACCTTGCCTCCCTGCCTGGTACTGTTTCAAAGTCATAAAGGGAAGGGCCTCTTGATCTCTGCATAAAAGAGCAATGCGTGGGGATGTTCCTGGCAAGTGAGCTCTCTGAACAGCATCAGAACTGTGTTCACAAATGCTAACTTGTTAGGCTCGGGCAACATCCTCTTCCCTTAGGGATACCTGGCTGAGGTAGGGACTCCAGCCTGCCAGGAGTTCATACTTTCCCCAAGTAGGCACTTCCACCCTTTGGGCACTGGCCAATGCTATCTTCACATGCTTAGCAGGGCAGCAGGCAGTGTGGGTACCAGGGATGAGGGGCAGGACAGTTGGTGGGGAAATGGGGCAGGCTAACAGGGACGTAGCTTCTTCCAGAGCACCAAGGGGAGGAACTGGGGTAGGGTAGGTTATACGAGGAAAGAACCACTTGCCTCCCAAAGAAACATGCATGGAAACACATCAAGGAAATTCATTCAAACGCATTCTTTCTGGCTGCTTGGTGTTTTCACAAATCACATGACTGCCTGAACGCTATGATTCTTGGAATAAAAGCAGGAATTAGCGTGAGAATCAGAAAGCTCTTTACATATCGTATTATTTTTGCCTCTGTCCTTTGAACCTTAGGAAAAACAGCACAGTATTAAAGCTACTTCTATTTATCCTCAATCGTTCTAGTAAATGTATCTTTATCCACATTTCCTATGGCAAAATCATAGGAAATGACTTCTAACTTAACATCTGCTCTAAACATGCTGCCTTCAATGTTTTTATATGGGATTTAAGAGGCATTAAAAAAAGTCTAAAACCAAGTAGTTCAGCCAACAAGTTAAGTGCTGAGGGGCCAGGGATGGTGGAATAATTATTTAGGTCATTTGAAAGCCATGAATATTCTAAAACCATTATTAAAATATTAGTTTCACCGTTTTCTCTACCAATTTGTTCCCCAAATACACATCACAAATGACTTCAAATCCCCTCCCCACAATTCCTGGTTCTATCTAGAAGAAGGACAAGTTCCACAGAGGCTGCTCAAAATAACTCCAAGTGCGGACAGTGTGATCTTCTATAAGTGGGGAAGCAAATGAGAGAAAACAAAAGACAATCATTGATATTTTTTCTTCCTGGAGATCATTGTCTAAGAAGTTGGTTGTGGCTTCATGTGTCGGCTTCACAGAGATAACTTGATTCTGCCAAAGAATGCCTTTTCCACTGGTATATTCATGGGAAGCACAGGCCTGGTGGTTGAAGCCCAACATGGTTATTCTGGGCTTCACTGTCCTAAGGATTTTGCCTGTAAGTAAATTTACACTGCAGTTGTACTAGGGTGCTCGTCAGTAGGTAGGGGTTCTATTTGTACCTGGTTAGCAAAGAACTGTTTTGGAAGTAAAATATAGTTCACTTGCAAAATTGGTGATTTTTATGAATAATTGAGATTTTCATGGATCAGGTTTGTTTCACAAATATATATGGGGAAGGAGGGAGAGCAAAAGGAGAGAAGGAGAGAGAGAGAGAAACAGAGAGGGAGAGATCCACTTGATCATCTTAACGTATCTACAAAAGGCAATACCTGCAAGGTGGTGGGTGCCACACAGTTTAAGCTGTCTTCCCTCTGGGAGTCAGGCTGCTGGGAAGTACACATTTGGTAATCTTGCCCATAAAATGCTGATTGGACACTTATCGTAGAATGCCGAGGGCACTGGAGATTCAAATGGTCCCCATCACAGGCATAGGCGGTGTGGTTTTGCAGGAGTTTGGTTAGGTAACCTGGAAAATATTCAGCTGGGTTACAAGAGGACCAGGAACCCACCACTCCTTCATGGGTTTAGAAGCAAGAGGACATCAGTGCCTGGGAGAAGGGGCTGCTGGGTTTGGAAATGTGGAGTGTAACCTCCATAGAGGCTGATGCGAACAGGTCTCCAAATGAGGCCTGAGCTGGGGCTGTAGGAACAGACAGCTGTCGTGGCTGGGCGAGGAGCATTGTTCTGGGATGGCCCACTGTGAGGCTGGGAGGGCACTTTGCCCTTCAGGAAGCACTAGGGGATTGGCCAGGAGCCATAGAGTCTGAAAGCTCCTTTCTAAAGAGGAAAATAGGCTGAGTGGGTGTCTCTAGGCATGTGGCTGCCTGTCATGAAGGAGACTTGCATTCCCTGATTTCCTAGGCCGTCCTGGAGGGACAGAGGCCATTCTACCTCAGGAAACCACTCCTGGCCCTGCATGGCCCTGGATAGGAAAGCCAGGTGGGGCTTTCTGGGCTGTGCAAGGCCTGCTGGGAAGACACATGGTGCAGTGGGCAAGGCAAGGTGGATGGCAGAGCTTTGCTGTGAACCACATAGTGTTCCCGCAGGTGTGTGTTCACCAGGAAGCTCAGAGAAATAGGGTCACTGCAGGTACAATCGGTTAAAATGAGTCCATACGTAGAGGGACCCCCAATACCACATAACTGCATTGTCCTTAAAGAAGAGGAGGAGGCTCAGAAGGAAGACAGCCATGTGAAGACTGGAGGGAAGCAGCTACAAGCCCAGGGAAGCAAGGATTTCTGGCCATCATCAGAAGCCAGAAGAGGCAAAGGTGGTATCCTCCTCAGAGCCTTCGGAGAGAACAAGGTGCAGCCGACACCTCTATGTCTGACTTCTGGCCTTGAGAACTGAGAGAGAGTGGATTTCTGATGTGTTCTGCCACCTACAATTTAGAAATTTTTTGCATCAGTCACAGGAAACTAAGTGAGGCTCACAATCCCAGCTACCTCAGATGCTCCTCAGGCAGGTTGACAAAGCCGTGCTGCCCCCCATGCTCTCAGGAGCTCTGAGGCAAGGCTGATAGGCACTGGGGTCTGGAGTATTTCTCAGAAAATAGGAAGGTTCATCCAAAATGTAGATTCCTTCCTCCTTCTCACACCTCACAAGGTCAACAGCAAGGCTGCTGGGAGCACAGCCAGGGACTTTTTGGTGAGGTGTGTGGGAGACACGGTTGGCAGCCGTGGGCCTCTGAGGGAGGAGCTAGGGAGAGGAAAGGCCATCTCAGAACACCCTGATTCCCACACCGATGACCCATGCTTCCTTCACTCCTGCTCAGTTTCAAAATCCTCTCAGAAACATAATTCCTGGCAAGACTCACTCAGGCCAGCTCTCTGGGTCTCCACAGTTCACAGTCTAGGGAACCAAGGCAGCCTGGCCTGGAGTGCTCCCATTTGCCCATCCAGAATATTCTGACAAAGGAAGGCTGGCTTAACCCAGGCCTGAGCTCCATTTCTGAACTTTTATTTCCACCCTTGAAAACTACTGGAAGAATGACACTGAAGGTAAGTTCACTTAGAGAAGCAAAGCTGACAGGAACAGCAGAAGAATATCTGGCACCAATGTGAGTCTGAGTGTCCTGCTTGCCAGAATAGCACCATCAACCCCACAACGCACCCTGCCAGGCTGAAACTGCCAAGGTCCTGGGCCTCAAGGTCCCCCATAGGAAACCCAAGTGGGCTCTGCTAAAGTGCTGAGCGCTAACCATCCTGGCCTCCTTCCTTCTGCCTCTGGGAACTCAGGGCAACACTAGTGCTCCTTCTAGGCCCGCACCCCCCCGAAGCACCCCTGGTGGGTATGCCTATTTAGTTCTCTTCAGGCTCCTTGTTAGATCTTTCTGTCTCTCACAGCATCATTCCCAGAACCCTGCTGAACGGCCAGCTGACTACAATGTCAAAGTAATTCTCAGACATGGCAGGGATAAAGTTCCCAGTTTGTCCTCAAGAGAACATGGGTTACTCTGGCTAGATAAAGGGAATGGCAAGCCTCTTTGGGTGGCAGACCCACAAGACAGAAAGTACCTTGGTCCCAGATCCTTGCCTGCTCCACAGACTGTTGTACGGGTGAGAAAGGATCCTTGCCTGTGTTGGGCCATTACCTTTCTTTATGCTATTTGTCACATGGTCCAGCTCCACTCAGCAGAACTGGATCTCTTGGGACCATTTACATCAAAACACCCAAGCACAGTGTGGCAGCTTAAGCCTCTCACCACTACCCCATATCGTATTATTGTTTTGCAAGTTTTATTCTATAAGCAGAAGCTCAAAAGGTCAGGAAGGACAGCTACAACTTCCCATTGGCTTAAGCAACATGGAGCCCTTGAAAGACTATTTTTGGACAGTGGGTGGGAATATAAACCTGTTCAGAAAAGGTTGAAAAGTGAATGCAAGTTGGAAAAATAAAAATGGTTCATGCAATAGGCAGAAAAATATCCTTTAAAGATGTCTGTGGGTCTTAACTCCAGGACTTGTGAAGATGTCACCCTACATTGTACCACTGTACATTGCAGATGGGACTAAGTCAAGGGTTTTTATGGAGCATTTATCTTGGATTATCCAGAAGCGCCCAATATAATCACAAGTTCTTAAAGGGAGACAAGCATGAGGGTCAAAATCAAAAAAAAGATGTGACAGTGGAACTAGGGCTGGATTCATGTGGCCCTGCATCTAAGTGCGTGGACAGTCTCTGGAAATGGTAAAAACAGGGAGATGGCCTGGCCAACACCTTCAGTTTAGACTTTGACTTCCAGAACTGTAAGATTAAATTTGTGCTCTTTTAAGCCACTAAGTTTGTGACAATTTGCTACAGTGGCCATAGGAACATAGCCATAGGAATTTATAGCCACAGTTACTATAAATGACTATTACAACAACCTAAGGACAGTAAGAGAAGGGAGGCTATAGGGCTATAGAATTAAGATCTTATGTTCCAGGAAGAATTTTTAAGTAACTGTGGTTGAATTAAAATGGAAAGAAGCCAATGCATATATGCACCTGTATACGTAAATATCTGTGCAGAGGACTCCTAGGTGATGTGCAAAGTATATTTCTTTGTGTAGGTTGAGGTCCAACAAGTTTGAAAGTGAAGACTGGTGAGAGACTGAAATGGTGGACCACGGGCTCTGATGTAAATACAGGGAAGGCAATGGACATAGGAGAGGGCAGAGGCCCAGGGGATCAGTTCTGCTGAGGACCAGCAACACCAGACTGTGGCAATCACACCAGTAAGCCAGAGGGGCTGTTGGTTGTGTCCAAAAGTCCTCTGAAGGTAGAGCAATCGCAAGTCATAGAAATGTCTGAGAGTGGCCAAAGGGGACACAGGTGGGTGGAGAAGGTTTCTCGAAATAAGGGTGGGTAAAGAAGGTTGTTGGAAATGAGAATGACAGGCCTAAGAATGCAGATGGGCTCTGGATCAGCGCATCCCAGAATGAAGCTGGGATGCAGGGTGGAGCAGCAAACTTCCACCAAGACTGGCCTTGAACAAAGGGCAGATGACAGATGAGCCACTCCCAACCTGATTTCCTTTGCAGTGTGTATCTGTTTCCCCAGTGACCAAGCCCATTCTTTCCAGTGGGCCAGGCACATCTAACAGAGCCATTTACCTTCCCCACACCTTGGTTTTTTTGTCTGGTTCAAAAGAGAACATTAAAGCAAAACAAAACAAACAAAACAACTACTAGCGCAGCTTTTGGTTAACAGCTGTCTGGATCAAATTTTCCATTGTGTTGGATGAGTCAAAAATGCTTTATTTCTTAACATTCTCAGCCAGACCATTTACAGTCTGTATTTATAGGCGAGTATTTACTATCCTAAAAGAGGAGGGAATTGCACACTCCTAAAAGTCAGGCATTGGAGCCCAGTACAGCCTGAGACACTGTGGTGATCCTGGTTAATGGGTGGAAAGGGAGCGATGGGAGGTCATAGACTGTCTCAGGCAACTTCACGTACTGAAGGGACCTGAGAACAACTTGTGATGAACTCCAAGATCTTTTCCTCCCTGCCAAACTGTAGATCAGCAGATACTCCTACAGCTACAACCAGGCTGGAACTTTTCTCAAAGGATTATCTTGAAAGGCTTGGACTGGGAAGATCTTAAGTATAGTTCAGATAAAGGTTTTTGTGTGTTCATATTTTAAACAAAGAAGAAGAGTTCCTGGGAAATGAGCTCTGTGACCATTAATTGTATGTCAATTTGAGTGCATTAAAAACTGCCTAGCAGATTTTTAATCTGCTTAAAAAAACACAGTTCTGGGCATGTCTGTGGTTGATTGACATGTGCATCAGCAAACTGGAAAGGGAAGACCCAGCCAGGTTGTGGGTGGCAGAAACAAGCAGCTTGTAACCTGGGTAGAATAAAAAGGGAAAGAAGGAAGTAGCCCTGTTTTAAAGAGCTTGTCTTCCTGAGTGGATCCATCACCCTTGGGACTCTAGTCTCCAAGTCCTGGTTTCTTCAGCCTTTGAACAAAGACCGTGACCCTCAGTGAGCTTCCAGGCCATTAACCTTTGACCTTGGACTGGTGTTGCAACCTTGATCCCTCTTGTTCTACAACTTCCATTTTCTTGTTTGAGCCACTACTGAGTCTGTGGCTCTCCAGCATGCAGATGGCCATCAGGTACTCTCCCGCCTCCCATCCCATAAGCCTACCTAACAAATCCCCAATTATGTTATGCATGTATTTTCTATTAATTCTACTCCTTTATATAATTCTACTACAAGCCCCTAAAGAGCAGCAGGAGTTCTCCTCCACCTTCAGGGAAAAACAGAGAAGTCATCCTTAGGATCATCATCCCCATCACATCAATGATGAAAACCCACTTGTGCACAATCTAATGACTAACAGAATGACCAGAATGATACAAATGACTGATTTTCAAAGAGTCACGGCAAGCGTCCCCAAGCGTCCCAAGGGAATAATGGCTTACACAGAGTGGAGTAAAGAAGAAACAAGCATGGGACATATGGGCTAAACCAAAGTCAACACACTGCGCCACAGGATCTCTCCCAGGTAGATACACCAGTGTGCCCTGGGACTTCCAGAGACCAGAACGGGAGCACATCTTGATCAACCCCTACTTTACAGCAGCAAGCACCTATAGGTTCAGGTGAAACACTGTTTTTTCCTCAACTTTTTGTCAGTATGTTTTTGCAGGACACAGTAAATGCATTCATGGTGGTTGAACTGGTACATACGCATATTGCAATTTGATCCTTGTGCTTCCTCCCTCCTCCTCCCCTCTCTCCTGTCCCCACACCCCTTCTCACCCTTCCTAAGAACGAACTCTTTGATCCACTGATCATTTCACTTTAAATTTCATTAATTTCCACTCTGATCTTTAAAATTTCTCTCCTCCTATAATTTTCAGATCTGGATTGTTCTTGTCTTTCTAGGTTCTTGAAAGGCGCCCTCAGGTTATTTTTTTGGGGAAAGCTCTATTCTTTTCTGTGTGTGCATGTACAGCTATCACCTTCCCTCTGGAGGTTTTGGTTAAGAACACATTGTTCTTAAGAAAATAGTCACTTAATCTCTGCGTAGGTCAGCCAAGACCGGGACCTAACTCAGCTGATTTCAGAATGCTAGATAGCTTCAGAATCTTCATCATGAGCAAGCCAGTGATGGGGGTGAGGAGAGCAATGGATTAAAAGTGTCAAGGCTAAGGTTCAAATTGGGATGAGGGTGCGCGGCTGACACTGCTCAGAATCGGTGTCCCCAAGTTTTGTTAGGAGAAACAAGCGATATGATGGGTGTAAGCACCTGTCATCCACCATAAACCACTGCACAACTCTAGGGTATTACTATGATGTTGTAAATCTTGAATAACACAAATTAACATAGAGCTCCCATTGATAAAATGCTGAACAACTTGTTACTTGCTTTTTGAGGAAGGGTCTCACTATGGAATTCAGGCTGGCCTTGAACTCACTAGGTAGCCCAGGCTGGCTCTGAACTGACAGCGATCTTCCTGTGTCAGCATCCTGAGTGCTCTCAATCAGCCCCCTGGGCTCTGGGCAACTCAGAGACAAGCAGACAGCCTGGTAACCGATCTCATGGTCCAGAAATGCCACGC
This sequence comes from Dinomys branickii, assembly GCA_004027595.1. Taxonomy (NCBI): domain Eukaryota; kingdom Metazoa; phylum Chordata; class Mammalia; order Rodentia; family Dinomyidae; genus Dinomys; species Dinomys branickii. The sequence continues at coordinate 198,818 of PVLD010000790.1, forward strand.
TGAGCATGTGTGCAAAAGGAGGCCCCTTCTTCTTCTTCTTCCCCTTCTTTCCTTCTTCCCTCCCTCTCTCTCCTTCCCTTCTTTCTTTCTTCCTCATAATTGAGGTCTAATAATATTGAGAAAGGACCAAATGGTCTATGAATTCTTTGATCCTGTCTTTTCTGAATCCAGAGACTCTCTAATGAAATCCAGGTTTCCTGAGGGCTGAAGTTGCCTGAGTCACTCTGAGAACAGGATGTAGATATGTCAGTCACTGGCCCCACAACCACGTGCTGAAGTCCCCTAACCACCAAGGACCAATTTCACAATCCTACTTCCGGGAAGAGAATGGAATTCAGTTGTTATATCTTTGCCTCCTCCTCCTCCTCCTCTTTTTCTTTTTTTAAAATTAAGCGCCGCCTTTGTTTTATAAATACTGTAGATAAGAGAACACACCTTTTTATTCACAAATAGTGGTGTCTCTACATGTTTGAAGTGCTTTTCCAGAAAAGGGTGGTTTTTCTCTTTTGTGGTTGTCACATTTGTGTAGAGCAATGAGTCAGTGTTCCTGAGGCTGCAAGAGAGGCCCTCTGATGGGTAAAGAGTTCAGGACTGGGGTTGCATACAGTAGGAGCAACAAAATCAAAACCTGAAGTGAGAGCACAGTAGGTCAGCAGTACACCATCTGCCCAGCACGCACAAGGCCCTAGGATCAGCCCTAAGCACTGCAAAACAAAAAAAAAACAAAACAAAACAAAGAGTCAAGTTAGACCTGAGTTTAAGTCCTTAGTCTGGAGCCACATCTGGACTAAGATGTTGAACCTGGAGGTTAATGCCAAGGAGAGCTGGAGTCATCAGTCTGTCTCTCAGATACCTGAGGAGGAATCGCAAGGGGCGGGGATGACAAAGGTAGCTATTGCTCAGAAGTGATGAGCTCAGATCTCCAGTCAAAACAAAGGATGAGGGGCGTAAACTGGGTCTAGGAGGACAGAAACAATATTTCTTTTCTGGGTGGGAGCAGCATGTTTTCTAGCACTCCACCTTGCATTAGGGCAGCCAGTGGAAGGCACTGGGCCATGGAAAGAAGACAGAAATTATGTTTTCTGCTTGCAGGTTTGGCCTTTTGCCTCTCCACCATGTGACCCTCCACACCTTGCTGTCCCCCGTCTGCTGGCCCATGTGGTCAAAGAACAGATTGTGGCCACGGGAAGTAGGGGAGGCACAGGAGGGATGGGGCCTAGGTCCTCAATGACCACACAGGGCACAGCCTCCCCACTTTTCCAGTTGTACAGGACAGTGGCACGAGCAGGAAATAATCCCTTGTTCCAGTGTACCACAAGAGATATGGGGTGGGGGGGGGTTGTTTCAGGAGCTACCCTATGCTGAGGAGTACTCCAGCACTGTGCTGGTGTTAAAGCAGAAAGACAGTAAGACTTGAGAAACACCAAAACCTTTCACTCAAAACACCTCACTGGTTTGGGTTGGGGCTGTCGACGTCCATTCCATGTGACCGTTTATTGAGGCCTTGCTACTGCAAAGCTACAATTAAAATAAATTAAACTAGTATGGAGATTAAAGGGCTTTGAGGGCTCATTAGCTATCCTCTTGATCATACTGTTTACCATGCTACTACTTAAAAATTATATGGGCAAAAGCGGAAGCCATGTCCTCACAGGACCTGCTCTTTGATGGTGATAGGGAGGCGGGGGGCGCAACATGATGCTCTAGAGAGACTCAGCCTGACTGTGAAGTGCCAAAGAGAGAAATGGATGCAGTGGGCTGCAAGCAAGCAAGGAATTGGGGCTCTGGGCCACCTTACAGCGGGGCTTGTCTGATACATTCAGCATTGCTTGTGGCTGTGTTTCCTCCTCCATAAAATGGAAGATTTTGGCCTACTTTAGAGTTGATGTGCACATGAAAAGAACAGGACATGAGTGCTATGGTTACCCCTGGTTTGAGTGTGTCCCCCAAGGGTCTACGTGTGAAAATTGAGGGATTAAGTTAAAAATAAAGTTAATCAGACGGTGGTATTTGGAGGTGGCACCTTTAGAGATGACCAAGATTTGATAAGGGGATCCGAGTAGAGTTCCCCTTCTCCCCCAGATATAATGCTGATGGCTTTGTAGGAAGAGAGACCAGGTCGGGTGTGGTGGCGCATGCCTGTAATCCCAGCACTGGGGAGGCTAAAGCAGGGAGGATCACTGTGAGTTCAAGGCCATCCTGAACTACATAGTGAGACCTTGTCACAAAAAACGAACACCAACAGGAAGATTGTTTCAAGTTTGAGGCATGTTGGGCTATACAGTGAGTTCAAGTTCAGCTTAACTTAAAATGAGACCCTGACTCAAAAAAAAAAAGAGAGAGAACAGATGATAGAGACACACATGTGTTCTACTTCTGTCACCATGCAGTATCTCATGGTGCCTCAAAACACTGTCATCGCCGAGACGTGATGGCCCCTTGACCTTGGACCAGAACCATGAGCCAAAATACACCCAATTTCTTTACAAAATTACCCATCCTGAAGTATTTTCATTGTAATAATAGTGATAAATGGACTCATGTAATGAGGATGTGAGAAGGAAAAGCAATTGGGTGGCAAAGGAACCCCCAAAGGAGAGAAGGATTTGGTTTTAGGACTAAGGCCTCTGGGAAAAGAGTGGGTGATGTTTGCTTTCATGTTCTCTAAAGCTATCCCAAAGGAAGGGCTCATTTACCTGAAGGGGATTTTGCCATGAATCATTTGCCCCAGGTCTGAGGTTTTGGAAGCACTTTTTATAGAAATGCACACAATGCACCCTGAGGAGAATCAGCTAAGTGCTAATCTGGATGCGTCTGCTGGCTTCTGCTGTGTTACTTTTGAGTCTGTGAAGCTCTGAAATATGCTTTCTCTGCACCTGCCCTTCAATAAATGCAGCCGTGCTCTTTACAGTAAAGCTGCCCGGTTGCCTTATGACCAAATACTTCTATTTCCAAAGGCATAAAACTATAAATTTCCCATCCCACACCACTGTTTTAAAAGCATTTAAAAGGAATCTCAAAATGTATGGGAATAAAGTCCTCTCAAATTCCTCAATAATGGAAAAAATAAAACCTGGAAATTGTCCACTAAGATTTGACAATAAAGCCCTGGCTCTGCGACTTTTCTGTCTTGGGAAGTGAGCATTTCTACATCTTCTGGGAGTGCCACACGACACCCGGATGCCATTTCCCGCCCACACAGAGACAGTGTCTGCTTACCCTGGACTTTGAACTCTTTCACATCATGTTGGTTTTTAACAATAACTCACTCAACAGTCCCTTATTATTTTTCCTCCCATCATCTCCTTCTCTTTCTGTACACTCACCCACTGCCTCATGAAGCCCTCTGCTTTCCCTACACAACCATATAAATTTTAAGTGATCTTTTTCCACATAGATGCCCACACATATGCAATCAAGCATCACTAAAAAAGAAGAATACATGATGAGAACTGTCATTAGGCCATTTTATAGTTGTGTGGACATCAGAGTGTACTAACACATCTGTGGTGTCCTGGGGTACCTGGGGTGTCCTACAACACACTTGGCTATATTATAATTGTGCAGTTTACCGTTGTGTGTGCAGCCTATTGTCCTGTTGGTTTTTGTTTTGTTTTGTCTTGTTTAGTACTTGGAATCAAACTCAGGACCTCGCCCTTGCCAGGCAGGTGCTGTGCCACTAAGCCATATCCCTAGCTGTGCAGCCTACTGTTGACAGAAATGTCATTATGTAGCACACATTTGCATTTATGTGTGTGGGTGGTAGATCCACCACCTAGAGCACAGGACTTTGTTGTGCTTTTACACATGGAGACATAGGGCCTGTTTCTTTCCTTTGGCATGTAAGCAGGGAGTCTACTTTGGTTCTGGCTACATCCTCCTCACCTAGAAAGAGTCTGACACACAGCAGAACAGCAAACCACTCTTGAATGAATAATGGGTGAGGGAGAGCACGAGTGAGGAAGACCATCAGGGCAAGAGCTGAGCAAAGCTGACCGGGTGAGCGGCAAGATCCGGCTCATCGACAGCCCCCATTACCTAGTACTTAAAGATTTCTCTACAGGACATACATATATGCCTGTAATCCCAGCACTTGGAAGGCTGAGGCAGGAAGATCACTGTGAGTTTGGAACAGCTTGCATTGCATAGCGAGACCCTGTCTCTGTGCACATACAGACAGGGCAGGCACATGACAAATCCCTGAGTATCCCAGTGGCTCCCACAGGCCTCCAAACCACCAGATGCTCATATTCCTTATATGAAGTGGCACAATATTTGCTTAAAACCTATCTCCCATATACTTTATTTCTAGATTACTTATAATACCTAATACAATATAAATGCTGTGTAAATAAAATAGTGTTTATACTGCATTGTTTAGGAAACACTAACAAAAACTCTACATGTTCAGTACAGAGACAAGTTTTTCCAGAATCTTTTCAATCTATTGCTGATGTGTGTCCACACATGGGAGGGAGGAGAGGAGAGAAGAGAAAGGAGAGTGGAATCAGTCTAAAAATTACTCTAAATCCATGTGGTGATGCACGCTTGTAATCTCAGCACTCTGGGGGGATGAGGAAAAAGGGCTGCAAGTTAAATCACAGCCTGGGTGGCTTAGCGAGCTACAAAGACTCTGTATCAACACAAAAATAAAATAGGGCTGGGAAGGTAGCTCAGTGCAAAGGCCCTGGATTCGATCCCTAGTACCACAAATAGTAATAGTAATATGATGATAGTAATCAATTTTTTAAGATTACTCTAAAATGTGTTGTGTTGGTCTTGAATTCCAATCTTGAGGTTACATTCACTATTTTATTCCAAAACGTTTGGTAGCAGCTCCTCTGCGCTTTTTCAACCAAACATTTCAAGTCCTATGAAAATGAACACCTTGTCTGGTGACCAAGTACCAACCTCAGAAGGCTATTCAGTGAACACCATCTGGATTAGATTAGTTAAGAGGTAACTGGATCAATCCCCATTTTCCCCAAGCATCTAAACAAAACACTTTTTCTTTTCTTTGGGATTCAGAGCAAGCCCCCAACCCCACAGTCACTTGGCGATGAAGCCAGGATCTCAGTGCATTTGATAACTTAATGTAACTTTTACCAGCACTTAAAACTCAGATATGAAATCTATACTTGAGCTTTTCTGCTTGGAATTGGCCAAATTAGTGGCTGTCTCCCTGTGTACAACAAAGGCTCTCAGAAACACTCAGGGTCACTGATCAACCAGAAGGACCAGTAGAGCCAACCCTAGACATGAGGGCAGAGCGGTGCTGTCTCCCAGCCCACCTTGTACATAGCTTTCAGCTTGGAACAGCTCGTTTCACCTCTGCCCACTTCCAAGATGTGTAGGATGATCAAGGTGGCCATGCTATGTTTAAGGTAGAAATTAAGACTTGAGGGCATGTACTTAATGTTTCATTTCATTAATTGGAAAATTATATAGTAATTTCACTACTCTTAATAATGGAAATTTTTTTCACTTTATGGATAATGTTTCAACAGCAGCATTACACACCTCAAAAAGCTATTTTGAAGGGGAAAATGATTGGGATGGGAAGAGGACAGCTTTGTTATACTCCTGACCGAACATGCTTTGTTCCCTGAGGAGGTACCCAAACCAGTGCATGCAGTTCCTAAAGCTTCAAATAGATGTTAACACCTGCTGTGAGCCCAGGCTGGGTGACCAGCTAACTCCCAGACAGGCTCAGTAGAGGACTGCAGACGTGTCATTCTGCCTCTGTTCTTTGGCCTTAGAGTAAGGGGAGGCCACCCCTGTATTTCAGAGAAGCAGATAGCTGGACCCAAAGTCAGCAAATGTAAAGAAATACAGGCACCTGCACAGTAATTAGGCCGGGCCGGCCTCACACTTCATGTTCATCCTTAATTGACTCCCTGGAATGCTCACGAGAGGCTGGTTTGAAGCCATCCCTAGCAGGCTTAGCTTCATGGAGTGGCCCCGGGGACCCACACTCTTTGCATTCCCCCATAGGCTTACTCACTTCCTTTGCTGACCCTGTTCCTCCAACTGCCCCCATCCTGTTCTCCATCCCCACGGCCTCATTTCACATATCTTGGTCCCTGGCTATCTTTTAGACAGACAAGTTGAAAGTGAGACCCCCAGCTTACTATTGGATAACATGATGGTCAGGTCCCCAGCTCATGGACGGATAAGGCAACAAGCAGGCTGCCAGTTCATTGCGTCTACATGATCATTTCTTGCCATTGGTGGATTCTGCATTTGTAAACCCGCCTACTCCATATCATAGTTCCAGGACTTTCCTTGACATGGGCAGTGTGGTATCAAATCTGAGCCTCCTGACAAACTGTTCCCCCAGCTGAGAACAAGGCAGTGTTCAACCTTCCTATTTCAGCTTTCATACAATAAACAAGGGTGCATGTCATGGCCTACTTAGTGCCATGTTTTTCACATTTGGGGTCTTCGGTTATTGCTGCCACGAGTGACTTCATTGTTTAGTATGGCCTCTAACAACAGTGCTGAGGCGCTGGCTGACGTTCCCGAGCGATGTCGTTAGCAGAAAGTACATCTTTAGGGAGTTTCATTCACCTTCAGGCAAGAGTCCTAAGGAGCTCTGGCTTCTGGTCCAGTGCCTTCCCAGATTTTCTTTGCCTTCCCGGATTGACAGGTCTTCTCACTAAACCCTGAGTGCAGGATTTTGAACAGGGACTTTTTTAGTCACTTTCTCATCACTGTGACACAACATCTGACCCCCATAACTCAGACGATGAGAGCCTATTTTGGCTCATGTTTTAGAAGTCTCAGTCGTTGCATGGTCAGCTGGCTCCACAGCAGAATGGCATGGCAGAGGGGCCTGGGGTGGCAGAACTGCTCATGGCATGGCGCACAGGAAGCAGAGAAAGAAGAGAGAGATGGGGAGGGAGATGAACCATTCCAGGACATGCCCCAGGGACTGCCACTTCTGACCAGACCCCACCTCCAACAACAAGCCAGCGTCCCACAACCCAATCATCTTCCAAACACAGGAGGCTTTGGGCGCCATCTGAGATCCAAAACATAACAGAGAAGAACTGTTCAACACCTCTCCCTACCTTAAAGTTTCTTTGCCAAATTGGGCTCAGGTTTATCTTGAATGTACAGAAAGAAATGAGTTGAAGAGAAATAGGGACTATGTGTGAATTAATAGATTTGAGATAAAGAAAACTGGACCTATAAGGGAACTCAAATCTCTGAGTGTGGCCAGGTATGGTGGTGCATACCTGTGATCCCAGCAATTGGGAGGTTGAGGCAGGAGGATCACCATGAATTTGAGGCCAGCCTTGGGTTCACAGTGAGTTCAAGGCCAGCCTGGACTACACTGAAAGACCCTGTCTCAGAAAACAAAACAAACACCAAAAAATCTCTCAGTGTGGAAGCCAGGCATAGTGAAGGTAAATGAAGCTGTAGAAAGGAAAGCAGTACCTTAAAACCAGTTGCTTTTACTTGACAGATTCAAAGAGCAAGGACTGGGGGCCAGGCCTTTTCTAGCACTTGAACAGCTTAGTTTTAGGAGACTTGAGGGCTCAAAACCAACATTCATAATGCCACTGGAAGGCTAAAGTGCTCACTTATCCAGTCATTGCTATAAGGACTCAGCTGTGACCCTGGCCTTACAGACAAGACTTGCCAATTGCTTATTGCACTCCAGTAGGTGAATGCTGCAATAGGGGAAGCACGGGATACATGAGGGGCACAATACATATGTGACCTGCCCAAGAGTGAGGAAGGCTTCCAAGTGGGAGACGATGCCTGCAAAAAGAGCAGCAGGTGACCAAGTAGAAAGAATCCCCAGGCTCCAGGGAGAGATTGCAGACACTTCAAGCAAGCTTCTCAATATCCAGCACAGCCGGAATGCAGGCTATGATGTGGGAATACGGGCTTGGAGGAAGCAGTGCCTTGCGAAGGGGTTTGGACTTGCATCTGGAGGCAGGTGAGACCTAATGCAGGATAGTGTGCAGCAGGGCGATGCTGATCAGATGTGCAAGGCAGAGAAATCCCGGGTGGCCAGTGTGGAGTGGACTGCAGAGACCCACGGAGGAGACAGGAGAAGGATCCTCCAGGGAAGACGTAAAGATGAGTTTTACTGGGGCAGTGCAATGCAGAAGGGGGCAGAAGAGACTGAAATTAAGACCAAATTCACGGGTGCAGGGTCTGGGCAATCCCATAGGACCTCACACACCAAAGGGATTTGTGATTGGTTTAATGTTCTGTTGTCATCATCTTGACATTCTTCATTATTTTTTAACTTGTGTTTTATCAGTGCTCCAAGGGGGAAACCGAGTGTGTTTGTGTAGAGACACCTGCCATGTAAGTTACAGTCAATTCCTAGACACCTCCTTCCCATGGCACAGAATCGCAAAGGACCCATACTACTCAGAGATCCAGCAATTACCAAGGAGAGCACAGGACAAATATGATATGGGCACAACTGAGTCTACAGCAGATGCTGGCAGCTTGAATGGCCCATACTTCTCAATAAGGACCAGATCTGTTTCAAATATAAAGGAAGGTAATGCCATGCTAGGAGACAAGGACAATCAAAAGTCCTTGTTCTATCCTCCTTTACTCCTTTTACTTTGCTTATTAAGCCAACCATTTACACAGTATGAGCAATAAATTCAGTGAATATTTAAAATTATTTTAAAGTTTTAACAGTGAAAGATACATTGCCATTAATCCCCCTCAAAATACTTCCCCTCATCTTGAACACACTTATTCTACCATGCTTGATGCCTTCTGGAAGTCCTCTTTTGTGACTGTTTTTACAAGGCATGAGGAGAAATATGGCGAACGCTGCTGCTGAGTGCCGCCCAACAGAAAGATAAGCTTGTAAAAGCATGATGGGTGTGTTCTCATCCACCTCCACCTCAGTCACTGGATCTGTACCCTGTGGCTTCTGCTTCATCACCAAAGTCAAAATGGCCATGAAAGGGGAAAATGTTTTGAGTTGATTCAGGGCATAGAAGCAGCCAGGACAGTGCAATTAAAGACACTCACGAAAGCAGACTCCAGAACTGCTTCAGAGAGTGGCAAGAACAGTGGGATAGATGTTTGTTTGAATCGAGGGTATTTTGAAGGAGATTAATGGCACTGTGTCTTTTAGTGTAATAAAAATTTAAAACCTTTTTAACATTAACTGCATTTTTCTGACAGTACCTCATGTGCTAGCAATGATAACCTAGAAGGAGGGGGGGAGTGAGAGGAGCGCACGGTTCTTTATCCTCGGGGTTCTTCCTGACTCAGCAGGAAGCCAAGTGCAGAGAAGGGTGGCAGAAGGTGCAGTGATGAACTAAAAACATTTGAACTCATTTCCTTCAGTGTAGTGAGAAAAAAAAACACATGAAAAATGTAAACTGCCTCATTTCTGTGATTTCACATCCAAATTACATTCTTATTTACAAACTGTGTCAGTTGTGACTTTTTGTTAATCTCCAAGTTAAATGCTCTTATAGCAGCTTAAAACTGGCATTGTATAATAGAAAGAGGCAAACGTTATGGTGATCGTTTAATGTGCTAATTTTTTTTACGTAGGAGAACATTAAATGTGTAACATCATGACAAGAAGACAGAGAGAGAGAGAGACAGAAAACAGAGAAAAGAGACTACAGAAGAACAGATTATATTTTAATTACCCATAGAAGGAGTGCTGGGGGATAGAACCAGGATGTTACGCATGCCAGGCAAGCACTCTATCACTGAGCTACAGCCCCTGCTTATGTAACTTCAACAGAATTTTTCTTCTAGTTTTGGAATGAGGGACCCACCCTATTGTGTTTATTTTTGCCAATGCTGGCGACTGAACCCAGGCCTTTGCACGTGCTGGGCAAGTGCTCTCCCACTGAGCCACAGGCCAGTCTCCTCACATTTTCATTCTGCACCGAGTCTGGCAGCTGGTCATGACTGTGAAGATGTAGAAGCAGCAAGCATGGGTGGTGGGGACCCGGGACATGGGGAGAAGGAGGACTGGTGCGTGGCTGCTGGGTTTTCAGCTGGTGGTGCCATTTGCTTGGAAAATCCAGCACCCAAGAGTGGACTTTGTGATTCTTTGCACAGAGGCTGAGCCTACCCTGCCTGCAGGGCATCTCAGTTAGATCCATGGTCAGAAGTTCTGAGAGTGACCTTGGGGAGGAAAACCAGCAAGTTCCCTGCACATGGGTGGTGGCTGACCCCATACAAATGGCCACGTGACAGTTGTTGGCTGGGGACACTGGGGAAGGCAGACATTTAAGAGATGAGACAATAAAGAATGCCCCTCATAAAGGAGACTGGGGGACTAAGGGTGGTGGTGGGGTGACAGGAGAGACAGGGAGAAGATGGTAGAAGCCAGGTATTGCAGGGTTGACTCAGGGGCTTTTACTAGCACAAGTGAGCTTGAACAAACTGCTCAACTTCTCTGATGCAGATGGTCATTTATACAATAAAGATAGCAGCGCTCATCTCAGGGGGTCATAATGGAGAACAAATGAGCACTTATCAGGAAGCACTCTGACCTCTGCGGTATCAGATTCCTAGAGTTGTCAGGCAAAAGCTACCACAAACCAGTGGCTTGCAACAAGAATGCCTGATTCACACTTCTGGAGGCCAGAAGTCTGAGATGAAGGTGTGGGCTGGACAGATGCCTCTTAAAGACTTCAAGGAAGTTCCAGGCCTCTCTCTCAGCTTCTAGAAGCTTCTAGAAGCTCATGGCAACAGTACTCCAGTCTTTATGTGACATTCTCCCCATGTGCTTGTCTCTATGTCCAAGTTTCCCCTTTCACAAGGACAGTGATCATGTTGGATCAGGGCCCACTCCAATGACCTCATTTTAACTCAATCACAGAACAAGGTCACATTCTGAGGTACCAGGGGTTAGGAGGTCAACATGACTTTTTTGAGGGGACATAATTCAGCCTAAAACAACTCCTCTGCACAGCATCAGCTCTGGATAAATGTTCGTCTTTATTGCTATTACTCCACTCCTTGTTGCTTTTGTCAAAGAACCCAGCAAAGGGCTACCCTGAGGCTGGGAGCTCGAGCCTGCTGTGGCCACAGTCTCCACAAGTGGTTCTTCTCCAGCAGCACTAGGAACCCGGGTGAAGGTAAACAGATGAAGTACAAAGACAGAACAAAGGAAAGGGAGGGACACATTCTGATAAAGAGCCCCAAACAGCCACAGGCAGATACCTGGACAGCAGTGCAGATGGGGAAAATCACCCAGAGCCCCCATCCTCCCTCACCTCTGCCCAGTGACCAACAGGAGGCCTGAGATGTCAGGAGGCCACATGAACAGCGCCCTTACCAACCTGCAGCCACACACGGCTCTGCACACACGCAGAAAAAAAAGCCAGGCTTGGCTTCCTTCTGAAAAAACCAGTAAGTTGTCTGTGGGGTAAAGTCTTTGCCAGCAACAAAGGGGCTCCTCCGGCTGCCAAGTTCTAGTCCTCCTGGAAACGGTAAGGACTATGTTTGATCCAGAGACGAGCAGTAAACAAGGTGACTTGCCAGAGTGCCAAGCAGGCAGCACCTTAACAGAAATGGTTCCTAGGGCCAATTTGGGAACCATGGATCCCAGAGGAAAACACGCAAGGCGAGCCAAAGCTTAGAAGCAGGAGTTGCTCTGTTTTGGTAGGGAACCGGAAGGGAAATATTTAAAGTGCAGCAGTGAGCTCTGCAGGCGCTGTGGCAGGCCTCAGCCAGGCTGCAGGTGAGCAGAGGCGGGCTCTGTCCCCACCCTCCTTCCAACCCGAAGCGCCTTTCAGACCCAGCGCTCTCCTCGAGCCACCCTAACACCAGGAGACTTTAGCGCTGCCTTTCCCTGCCCATTCTGCTTGCTGAAGCGCCAGGCTCTAAGCCTGTCCTCCTTTCCCCTCTTCCACTTGAAGACTTGCTTGTCCTGAGCTCAAGACCCTTCCAGCCTTGCTGAGCAGACGGCTAAGTGAGAGGAACCCACTAAGCTCAGTGAGTCAGGCTGATGATGCCCTCTTTGACCTCAAAGAGGCCTTCACTCCACCTCAACCAAATAATCAATGTTTACTTCAGGATAACACAGCAAGCAGCAGGACATTCATCTGGTGTGATGCATCCAGAACAAAACACTCTGGCTGTGACAATCCTGCCCAAATTCACGGGAATACAACCAGGTAGAAACATCAAATATAGGAGATTTCTATAATATGTGTGCCATGTATTCTTCAAGAATGTTGTGTTAGTCAGTTTTGCATTGCTACATCAAAATACATGAGGCAATTAACTCATATAGAGGAAAAGTTTATGTAACTCATGGTTTGGGGGGTTCAGTCCAAGACTGGGTAGCTCCACTGCTCTTAGCCTCTCGTGAGGGTAGAAGATGGCAATGGCAGGGAGCAGGCAACTGAGCAAACATTAAGATGGGAACTTGAGAGCAAGAGAGAGAGAAAAAGGAGGAGGAGGAGGAGGAGGGAGGAAGAGCGGGAGGGATGGAGAGAGAGAGACGGAATGAGCTTGATTAAAGCCAGGATCCTTCAATCCCCTTCAAGTCTCTTTCAAAGACACCTCTAACGATCGAAGGAAATCCCACAAGGCCCCACTGCCCACAAGTTCCAACAGCACCTAGTGCTGCCACCTGGGAAACAGAGTTTTTTCCTTGGGTCTTCGGGAAACATTCGACATCCAAGCTATATGGCCAATGTCGGTGTCACAAAAGATGGAGACTGAGGAACTGCTCTGGTTAAGGGGAGCCTACAGATGCATGACAGCTGAAAGTAACATGTGATCTGGGGTGTTCTTTTGCTCTAAAGTATAGTCAGCCAGACACCTCCATGGATTCTATATCCAACCGAAGATCAAAACTATTTCTAGGAAAACATTGAATCTGTATGAACACATACAGACTTTTTTCTTGTCATTAATCCCTAAGTAGTACAGCGAAACCACTATTTACATAGAATTTGCATCACACTCAGTGGCATAAGCCATCTAGAGATGATTTATAAGAAACAGGAGGATGTTCATAAGTTAAATGTGAGTATACTGCATTTTAAATAAGGCATTCATTTCCACAGGGGGTCCTGGGACCTGTGCCCCTCAGATACTGAAGAACAACTTTCCATTTTTGTGACAACTGGTGAAATCTGACCGAGGTCTGTAGATTAGAAAATCTGATTGTAGCAGGGTTAATTTCTTGATGGTGATCACTGTCTTGATTGTATAAGAGTTTGTCTGTGTTCTTAAGGCACACATAGGGATATGTAGGAGTGAAGCGGATCTTGTCTGTAATTTAGAGAAGGGTATAAAAGATGTCTTTATACTACGTTTGCAATTTTTTTAAAGTCTGAAAAAATAGCAATAAATATTGAACGCTGAATAAACAAATAGATGTATGAACATGCAGTGCTTCCCAGTGGGTCTCAGAGTTGGCTGTACATTAGAATCAACTCAGGAGCTTTTAGAAAAAATCAGTGCCCAGACCCAGAGATTCAAATCTAATTAGCTTCGGTGAAGCCCAGATGTCAGTATATGTGGAGCATTCGGCAGATGTGACCACAAGACAATTCTAGAGTTCACCCAGGAGAATAATGAGCAGCCAGTTCAGTGGCTGATATTATCAAGTGAAAGAATTCTAGGCTGGTGACTTTCTGAGCTCCCCGTTCAAGAGCTGACCCTGGTGGCAACTGGGTGATTCAAAATAGGAGCGCAGTTGTGGGGTGAATCTTGGTCCTGCCACTGGGAAGCAGGGAGACGGTTGGTGAAATCCCTTCTGTGTCAAGCCTGGGTTCTCTCTGCTGTGGGATGAGGACTAATGGGATCTATTCCAAGACTAATGAGCACCTAGGAGGGGGATGCCCAGCTCAACAACTCTTAGGTCCCTGGCCCCAGGGTGGGGTGTACACAGCATGACAGCCTGAGATCCCTGTAACAACCAAATGGCAGAAGGCAATCTGGGTTGGTATGGCCAACTGATTTCTAGCATTGTGGGCAGGTCCTGCCTGACTTACACTGGCTCCCTGCAGGCCTCTCCCTTCACAAGTACTAAAGTCTGGGGGTTGGGGGAGGTTCTTGAGAAAAGGGCTGGAGTGGCAGGTGGACACCAATTGTCCTCTAGGTCACAGGGAGGCACATTGGAGAAGCCAAGCTCCTATAGATAAACAGAGGCACTACCACTGGTCTTTCATGAGGCAGGCGTCACCCAGGGTCTTCATCTGAATTCTATTGCTGATAACACAATACCACAGACTAAAGGAAAGAGGTTTATTTGGCTTGTAGTTCTGGTCCAACCAGGACCTGCATCTGGTGATGCCTTCTTGCTGGCAGTGTCCCAAGCCAGCACAAGACATCCCATGGTGAAAGACAGGTGTCCTACAATAGACCTAACCAAACTGGCTTTACAGCAGACCCACTCTCAAAATAACTCCTCAATCCACTAGTCCATTCTTGAGGGTAGATAATTGCCTCTTCAAGGTCCTTCTTGGTTCCATGTCTTAATATCTCATAATGGGAATTAAATTTCAACCTGCCTTGTGCAGGAAACAAGCCACACTCAAGCTATAGCATCCAGCTTGGTGGAACAGGTACCCTCACCAAAAGTCGCCACACCAGGCCTGAGACTCCACCCTGATCCCAGCTTCACCCAATGCCCTGCCCTAGATTTCCTCCAGGCTACACTGCCCAGCATGGTGGCCATGGGCCACACTCAGCTCCTAAGCACTTGAGATGAGGCTGGTCTGAATTCACATGTGTCATAAGTGTAACACACTCACTAGATTCCCAAGTCTTCAAAAAAGAAGGCATAAAATATCACATTAATAGATTTTTTATATTGATTAATGTTGAAATAACAGTATTTTGATACACTGAGTTAAATAAAATGTACTATGGAAGTTCATTTCACCTTTTTTACTCTATGTGGCTACTGTCACATTTAATAGTTCATAGATAGATTACATTACATTTCTACTAGGCAGCTCTATACTAAAACCCGCATATTGCCCTTTGGTGACTTGCTTTCTTAGTGATAATTTTATTAAAGTCCAGAAAGGATTTAGTACACAATGGAACCAGCGATGGGCCCTGGATAATCTGCAGAATTCCCCTATGGTTCTTCCATAATTCCTGCAAATTTTCTCCCCCATCAGTGAAATGTAGATATTGTCAGAAAATGTCTAACTCTCACAGCTTGCTCAAGTACTAATGATGGTAATTAAACTAATTTACAACCTAACTTCCAACTCTGCAATTTTAACCCAGGCTATGAGACTGAATCACAAACATTTGACATTCTTTACAGTGAAACTCTCAATTAATACATCAGACTGCCTAATCCCTACCTAATAATTTACCTTCCCACAGAAAGAGAATATGCAAGTAATTTATTTTAATGGTACAGAGTAGACTTTCACCAAAGACTCATTGGCAGTAATGAATCCCATTCTAGAAGGTTCCAGAAGGTTCACAGATAGCTGTAGTGTGGGGTTGGTTTGTAGGTCTCCACTGACTATCCCCTAATGATAAAGCCCCCTAGCTCATGTTTTAGCTCCGCACATAGGAGCAGTGAACTCAGAAAATTTTCCCTAACCAGGGCTTCCTCACAGTAAATGGCCCAGGCCACAGACAGTCACGTGGGTTTATACATGTCTACTTCCAGAGACTGACCTTCTTGTCCAGGGTCTAGTTTTATCCTTGAACCAGACTGGTGTAATCCATGTTGAACACAGGGTTGCCATGTCAAATTTCCCAATATGAAAAAATAGTGGGGGAATTCAGCAGAATTTTCTAGAAACCAGGAAGAAGGAAACAGGCTGTTTTGCTGAGAAAGGGTGACATTAAATGTAGGACCCCTATAAGTGGTTTGAGTAGAAAGTTACCCCATTACATGGAACACTGGTTGACAACCTCTTAAGAAGTTTTCCCAGCCCAGAACCTATCATCTATTCATGGTTCAGAAGAATCCAGAGTTGGAGTATGATGCTCTCTTTCTTTCTTTTATAAGTCTATTACATAACCTTTATTAACAAGAAAAGCCGGAGAGGAGGAGAGTCAAATGTGTACTCTACATGAAACATCTATGGGGTGAGAAAAATCACTGTCCACTATTCATCATCTAGGCAAGAAAAGCAGGAAAGTGTATCTTCACATGGAAGTTCTTGTGGCATCTGTACCCAGAAGCAAGTAGGTACCACTTGGGTGAGGCACTGGGAAAGTCATAACATCTCTAGGCCTGCATTTTCAAAACTACACTGAGAAAATGTGTGGTAACTTCTTACAACATGATGGTTAAAAAACAGAGTCAACATCCATGCATTCAACCAATATTAGGAGGAAATTTATGTCTGTGTTGCACATGCACAGACTCTTTTTCTTGTCATTTACCCCAAAACAATACATCACACCGACTATTTACACAGCACTTTCAGCATTATGAATAATCCAGAGATAAGTTAAAGTGTGCAGGAGGACATGTGTAGGTACTGTTGCAAATATTTACACAGGGAACCTGAGCATTTGAGGGTTTTGGCCTCTGAGGGGGTTCACTTAAGAACATGATAACTTTTAACTGAGAAGGTGTCAAGAGAACAGATGCTTTGGTGTCTTACTCTGAGCTGATTCTGAAGACTGAGGTCCTACAGTAGCAAAATGAGCAGAGACCAGGAAATGAGCAAAGCCCTCCCATTGGACGGCATTCTTACATCACCCACTTGAAAATTAAATCTGAAACAGAGTTCTGACAGGCCTGCTATTTTCTTCAGTGCCAAAAGCCACACAATAGATCTCTTTTTTTTTTTTTTGACAAAGCTCTTAAAATACTTGGAAATTCAGATGGACTGAGTCATGAAGCTGTACAAATACTGCACACCCGTTCCTGCTGGTGCCCCGCTCCCTCTCTTGGAAACAAAAGTATATTTTCTGTGTTTGGCAAAAGAGAGAAATATTTTGAGGAGAGTTGCGACTTGCCTTAAAAGGGAGGGTAGGTGGAGCACGGCCTGAAAGTGGGAGCTGTCCTGAGGTCTTGTCCTCCAGTCTACCCCAGGGTTCCTCAACCTTAGCACGAGGACTGCTAAGGACTGCTAGGCTATCCTGGGACTAGGTCATTCTTCATCGTGGGAGCCACTGCAGGTGCTGTCAGATGTGTAGCAGCAACCCTGGATGCTGCTTCTAGATTCCAGGAACACCACCGCCCAAAGCTGTGACAAATAAAAGTGCCTCGAGATATTTACAAATATTCCTGAGGGACCCTGGGTTGAGAATCACTGGCTTTGACTAAACATTCAGAAAAGCTAAATTTTCACGGGCTAACGTTAATCAACCGCTCTACAAACCGTAAAGCACTTCCGGTGAATGTTGTCAAACCCAAATAATCTTCCTTGACTAGCCAGAGAGAAACACAGAAGTCCACGATAAAGGAAAACCTTTTGCTTTAAAGTGCTGTTTATGGCTTTACAGAGCCACAACACTATATAAAAATAATCCCAAGGCCCTCAACATAAAAGGGAAAAGAACAGGAAATAAGAAGAAAAGGATCTCTGAACTTTGAACCCTGAGGTTGAAAGAGGCAGAACAGGCAAGAATACAAGATCTGCTCAGCTCACAAGATCTGTAACTCCACACAGCGGCACCTGCAGCATCAGAGTCCTAGGGACGCTGTCTCTCCCTGAGGTGGAGGAACGCAATGCTCTGTACCCAGCCTGACCTGTCCATAAAATATTTCGCACTGTTTGCTTTGGAAGGAGTGTTTAGGCATTTAAGTCTCTGAAAACTGAAGAGGATGTTTTAAAAATGAATGTTCCTTCATTTCACAAGCAAATAGACAGAAGCATGGGAGCTGTGGGTTCAGTGTAGCATTTTTTTAAAATAGAAAAGGAGCTTAAAACTGTGTGCATTCCTCAAAGCAGATCCCTCAAGAGCTGTACAAATTGGCTTTCCAGATAAGATCACACACTCTCATCTCCACCATCTCCCTTCCAACAGGTAGAAAGAGAAAAGGACTCCGTGACCTGAGTCATTTGTGTGGCTCAGGACTGGACCATGATTTATGATTTCTAAGCCTGAGAATTTTGGAAGCTGCCGAACATGAAAAGAATGAAAAATCTTCTAAATCAAGAGAAAGAAAAGGAGATGAGTTGGTAGCACAGTGTGGGCTTCTAAGACTCTGAAACACTACTCTGAAAGCTGTCACAAGCAAGCATCGCGTGGGACCTTGCAGACAAAAAGGGTTATTTTATCCAGATTATTCACCCACATTGCCAGGGAAAAGGGACTCATTTGTAATCATCAAAGGAATGCTGACAGACTTGAAATGGGATTACACTCTATTATACTCATCCAAATTAAAGATTTGTTTTGAAGATCACTCTTAGATTTCTTCCTCCCTGCTCCTCCAACCCCAAATGAGGCCATTTGTATTCATGGGCCATCTGAGGCAGACATGAAATCAGACTGTTCGCAAACATACATTGCAGATCTAGTAGCCCGAGTTTTGAATTTTATTGTTGCCTTGTTTTCTGTACATGGAAAATTTGGCTCTCGGGTCAAAATGGCTGTGAATATCAATTCTACCTCATACTTGTTAATGAAGGGAGGGTCAATGTCAGGGGTTTGAGTGAGCACATGATCACAGGGGTTGAAAGAACATACTTCAGAAATGTACATAGGGAAATATAAAATCTATGCACAGATAGAGTTGTCTGGCAGCTGTGTGCCAGACATTCTACTAACCCCACAGTTCCAAGGTCTGCAGTTTGCTTACTACTTTAGAGTCTGAGACATACCAATCTATTGTTTACTAAGTAATAACTCCTTTGTTACTATTCATGTTCATGTTATTATTCATGTTCATGAACTCACCAAAAGCAGGCTCTCCCAGGACAGGAGTGACACTTTGGAGAAGCTCTCTTTCATACTCAGAACAGTAGCTGGTACCTAAGACACTTTAGAATGTCTCCTGTTGAACAGAACTATGATTGAGCAGTCACCCTGGAACTGAGTTACCCCTGAGGAAGATGCTTGGGTGCTTCAGGCTGGAAGGCATAAGTTAGTGAAAGAAGGCCAGGTGTGGTGGTGCATGCCTATAATCCCAGCACTTGGGAGGCCGAAGCACAAGGATCTCTGTGGGGTTACAAAGTGAGTTGAAGGCCAGCCTGAATTGCATAGTGAAACCCTGTCTCAAAAAGGCGAAAAAGAAAGTCAATGGAAGAATTTAACTGGATCAAGAAAGTATATGGTGATTTTAACTGCCAAAACCCACAAAATATGTGAGAGGCCATGTCTTTCAAATTAGAGATGTCACTCTCTAAGTAAGAAGACAAAACAAGCAACATGGGGAAAGCGCATTAAAAGTTATACCATTTCTTTGGTAACCACTTTTTTCTATCTCTCGCATTCTTTCTAGACCTGGTGCCCTTCTTCACTAAGTACATTCTTTAGTAGTTTTTTTCAGTAAAGATTTATTAGTGATAAATTTATCTCTATAGTCACTCTTGTAAAGAGTTGAGCTATGTGTGCAATTCTAGGCTGAGAAGTTTGGTTTTTTCCCCCACAGAACCTGGAGCTATTACTTCTCTGTCTTCTGGCCCCCACTGCTATTGTTGGAAAGATTTTGCAAAACACATTTTCTTTCTCAAATTGCTCTTAAGACTCTCAATTTATCTGTAGTATTTTACAGTTTTGATATGATACATGTACAAATTATTTATCTTGCTTGGGATGCTTGAATCAGAATCTTTCATCAATTCTTGAAACTTAAATCTAGGATACAAACTCTTTGTGTACTGCCTTCCTCTCACCTTCTCTAATCTGTCTTTCTAAAATATTAATCAGTGTATGTTGAATTTTCATTCCCTCCTCCATGTCTTACCAGTTTTCTTTCCTATTTTCCATGTCTTTATCTCTTTTGCTTGATCTTTGATAATTTCCCTAGCTTTGTTTTCCAGCTCACTGTTCCTCAATTCAGCTATATCTAACCTGTTCTTTCAACTATCTATGAAGCATTAAACTTCAATCACTAGATTTCTCACAGATATATTTGAGGGTTTTTTCCAAATACGTTTCCTCTTTCTTAATAGCCTTTCATTCCTTTCTCATGTTGGGGATTCTCTCTTATTTTATAGGAACTCTGTTGTTGCTTTTACTGACTTCTGCTTACATAATGTCATTCTGACTTTTGTGTTCATAATCTGCAGGATTTCATCCCAGGAATCTCATAGAGCCCATGTGGATGAAGTTCCCATGCAGGGAGCATCTTTGTGTTTATTTTGCGGGACATCTTTATTAGTTTCTCGGTTTGGGTTTCCCAGTAAAGGTAATATGACTACACATTCTCAACAGAGATATTTTCCCCTCCAATCCTCAGCCTGAACTGAGTCAAGTTTCCTTGCATAATGGCTGGTTTGCTTCTCGTCAACCTTTTTATGTTGGTGGAGCCCTCCAAGGTCGTGCCTTGCTTGCAGAACTCTTTACTCCTGCTCCCCGCTTCTCTCTGGTCTAAAGCTTGTCTCACTGCCCCCATGCACCTGTTAAACCTTGACTGTTGAGACCATCAAACAGCCCCGATGTGGTCATGGGGTCAGCACCAGCTAACTTCTGTAGTTCTCTGCTCTCTCTCCATTTTCTGTTCCCTGGGTATTGCTCCTACTTAATCATTCCTGTATGCATGTAAGGGGTGTTTGTTACATTTTATTCAGCAGGTCTGGGCATTTTGTGGGGAAATAATTTCAGAGTATTTTACAGCTCATGGTCTATAAATTCTTTGAGATGCTGTTACCTTTGACAGACATGGAATGAGCAATATCTCTAAATTCTAGGAAAGATTTAGCTGTGATAGATTAAGCCAAAACATTACAGTCTAAAGCAATGTTTAAATGAAAACATTGCTTTAAACTACCTGTGGGAGATGAGAGGAAGGTTAAGGCCTAATTGGTGGCCTCTGTGAGCTCAAAGAAGAAAGGCATCATGCAGGGGAGATGGTGGGTAGCAGGTTTTAGGGAAAAGTCTATATGGCTGGGATTAAGTTGTTTAG